>CAEGAF010002072.1:0-22087 GCA_903067075.1 Micropoecilia bifurca
ATCGGAATCGGCGATTTTCCCTCAGGGGTGATCGGTATCGGGATCGGCAGGAAAAAACCTGATCGGCACATCCCTAATATATATATATAAATACTGGTTGTTTGTGTGGGTTTGACAGTGGTTTACTGTTGATTAGTCATTAGTTGCTGTCACGGTTTACATCCAGTGTGCTTGGCTTATCGATCCGCCTCCTGCTAAGTGCATCAATCAAAACTGTTTGTACAGGACAGAAAATAAACACAAATCATTGACAGACTTGCTGTTAGATTGGATTTTCTTTACATGATTAAACCCAGTCAAAGCTCATTTTTGGAGATGCAATTTCAGGAGAACAGTAAAGAATTACATACGTTTGTTTTTTTGTGATTATTTGAAATATATTTTTTACATTAACGCAAGCTTTGGTTCTCTAATATAAAAGTTATTTGATTATCTGACAAATTGGATGTGACCTAAAAGCAAATTAAAAACAAATCTGCAAGAACTATATCATGGAAAGCAAACCGCCTTGAACTGTTTGGACCTGAACTAAATTCTTTGATTTGATGGAAACCTAATAGCGATCAAAGAAATAATTCAAAGCAAACTTGTAAAAGTAGATCTAAAAAGCCAAGGAGGTACAGATGAATCACAGCAGAGGTGGAACACTGAAGTTGTTTTTTTTAAATATCCAAAGCCAAGTTCCTCTTTGCTTTAAGGTTTCGCTTCAAAGCTGACTCTATTGGGAGCCTAAAAGCTCAGGTTTTCCATTTTCGTTTGCACACTAACCCCCTTTTCTCCTTCACTCATTGCCTTTCCCTCAGCAGGTTGTCCTACACCCTCCCCTATGCTGCAAGCTGCATCATACTAGTTAACACAGTAATCTCACGTTTGCCAAAAACCTTCAGCCTGGATTTTCAGATTCTTCTTCTTGTATTTCGTTTCTTTGTTCCTCTTTCGTCCCTCTTGAACCTATAACCCCGTCCCCTTACCCTGCCTCCCTCCTCCCAGAGAGTTTTCCAAGGAAAGAGAGAAGGCCAAGGCACGTGGTGACTTCCAGAAACTACGAGAAAAACAGCAACTGGAGGAGGACCTTAAGGTGGGCTGCTGTGTTTGAGCTCATAAGTCACTTAGGAGCTAAAGTGAGGAAATTTGTTGTACTTATTGATTTAAACAATCCAGTGTCCTTTCCCTCTCTCAAAAAATAAAAACATTATTTAGTGTCATAGTATAAGAATGACTACTTGCAAGGTCTATTTAATTGAAAAGACTGCCAAATTCAAAGGAAGAAAAATTCAAACTGTTTTTAAATCTTGTAAAAGTATCTGTGTCCATCAAACGTTTTCAGTGTCTTTCATGATCAGCATAAAGCAGAACGTTGCTGGGAAGGAGGGAAAATTAAAAATGGAAAAAAAGAGAAAAAAACTGAAAATTCTGTCATGCAAATGCAAAACAAAAAATGAAAAGCAATATTTATTCGCACATCATCATAAATTGCGTTGGAAAATGGGAACGAGTTCAACGAGACTAAATACTTCTGTAAAGCACCATCTAACTAGTCAGTGCTTTCTCTTTACGCACGTTGCCCGATCCACTGTTGCGCCCGCTGACTTGTTCTCCCCGTCTCTGCATTCGTTTGTCCGACTGCAGGGCTATTTAGACTGGATCACTCAGGCCGAAGACATCGACCCAGAGAACGAAGAGGAGGGCTTGGACGATGACAAACCCAGAAACCGTGAGTGCTGCAGTACCGTAATTCATTTACACCAACAGACAAGGCCAACATTTCACCCTCATCTGGTTGCTTGGTGTAATTTTGTGCATGTGTGTTTAAGTGCAGTACAAAGTTGGGAGAAAAGTTGTGTGCAAGTATGGATTTGTAAAGGTTCTTGACAGAGCTAGTTCCACTGGAGAGGTATTTTTTGGCAAAGTTTAGAAAAATCAACTGACTTCCTGAGTGTTGAGTGTGTGACAAACATAAACACTGTTTGCTTGAAAGTCCTCCTGTGGTTTTAAACCCGTTTAGATATCACTGGGATGCGTCATGATGCAGCTTATAGCCAGTGGTTGCATGCTTTCTCTCTCTCTCTCCCTCTCTCTCAAACACAATCCTGCACCTACTCATTCATGTGTACGTTCTAACAAAACACTCGTGTTTTGATAGAAACGTACTCTGCAAATTAGCACCCGGTTTCAATCTACCACCCGATTGGAGAGAGAGGCAGCCACACGTTCCTCTAGGACTAATCCTTGCTTCAAGAGGCAGAGAAATAGAGACTCCTAACCTGGACGTCTGACATGAAAAGCTTAAATTCAGCTAGTGAGAGTGACAGCGAGAAAAGGAGAAAGGGTCTTTTTTTTTTTAAAAGGCTTGAATCACAGCTTGCATGCACTTGAAATGAATGAAAACTAATTACACAGAGACAGCATGGATTGTCTGCACACATCTTCTTTGCCAAGCTGGTGATTCAGTCTTCAAAAGGAAAAAAAAAAACAAAAAAAAAACACCGATGACATTATGGATGGAAAAGAGAATTGATTAATCTAATGATATTTGCTCTCTGAGAATCCCTGTGAATTAACATGGTCCAAGACGGAATGACCCAGTTTGCAAGGAAACAAAGCTTCATGTGTTACCATTTTGTCGGTCTGCGCCCATCAGTCAAGCAAAACCGAATCACCTCAGGTTGAGGCATTTGTCACAAATAATCAGTATGCTGCCAATTTAGTAAATGTCACATAAAAATGACCATGTCTGTTTTTTTAAAGGACAAATTTCTAATGTTGTCGATGTCAATATTGACACAGTGCAACACTGTGAACTGTTAATTTAATCGGACAAGCCGTCATATGTCGATGAGATGATGAAATGATAGGTTTTTATCCTCTAAAACTTGTACTTCAAAAGGATCAATCATATTTTTGTTTGTGAAGGAGAAAAATCAAGTCACTTAATATTTCAATTGCTTTGCCTCCATCACTACGATGGATGGACGGACGGATGGACGCTCCTCCTGGTTGATGAATTAGGCTGTTTCTGCTGCCCTGGGACAGTTTATCACAGGAACACTTTTCCAAAAGATGATAAGAGACTTTATGACAAAAATTGACAGACAAAATGACAAGAAAAAAAAACACTATATGTGCACATGTCTATAAGACATATACAGTTGACTATTTATCAACAGTGCATTGTAAAAATCCTTTTCCACAAAGTCTTTTACCCAAATAGTGTTTTGCATGTAGGCAAAGCACTATACAGAATACATACATATGATAAAACTATTCTATTGCATTGATGTGGTTGTAACATTGAAAAGGTCTCAATGCAAAGCACTCCACCATCCCGCCTGTGCACAAAGATCAACAAATGTGTGGCTTGTGCACATTGTAGAGAGCTTTTCTAGCATGAATGCGCATTTGTGTTTATTATAGATACATTTGCACGAGTCAGTTGCCATTGTCAGTATGTTTGTTATAGTATTAGTGAGGAAGCATTCGAAGGGTTTCAGGTGTAATCAGATGTGTGGCGTGTGGATGAACGCGGTTTAAAGAAAAATTATTCAAAATGTCCTCACCTGACAGTAATTGTATTGGACGAATAGCAGATTGTACTCAAGTAGAACTGCAAACAGTTCAATTGCCAAAAACCATATCCTGATGAGTGCGTTTGTCAGAAACAGAAATTCCTCTTGTTCTCTTTGCTGAAGGCTTTGTGTTGATCCACCATTTCCTCTAAAACATCCCAGGAGCTTATAATTGGATTCAGCTAATTGGAAATAACCAGGGTACTCAGTTTTGTGCTAATGATCTCCAGTTTTTCTTTCTTTTTTTTGTAATCACTACAGTACTGATTATCACAGGTCTTATCATTTTTCTGTCTTCAAGCTTCGGCTTACTTCTGCAGCCGTCTTTTGAAGATACATAGCGACTTTAAAAGGGGAAAATGCAGAACTAATTAAAACTAATGCAATTACTGTATCTTATTGTGTCATCTCAGCAGTTTAGCATGTGTCCTAAGTCATCTCAGAAGCATGTCGCGTAATGCTGGGTCTTTCTATGCGACTTGCATGCTCTCCGCCTTTGCCGTCTTGTTCCATGAAGACCAGAAAGCTTGTTTGTTTCACTCACTGCTGAATATTTTGTTGATCCTTAACCTAAGCAGAAAATGATGAGAGCAGTTTAATATCAAACAGTAAGAAAATAGGGTTATGTTTCTGTAAACATTTGGCTTCAACTGTATAATAGAGGCCTCTAGTCTTCACACCAAGATGTTTAAATTTGGCTTGTTTACGATTCTTCTTGCTTCTTAAACATAGTGCTTTGGTTTGAACGTCATAAAATTAACGTCGAGTCTTTCAGCTGCTTTTTGTAGATGAGTTGAGGCATTTACCATGACACTGCTCACTTAGAAATACCTTCATTCCCATCTCAATCACAAGTACCAGTTATTGGTAACACACTGCTCGTTTATTATTCACCGGATGCATTTGGATTCTACTCCTAAAACTTGTTGGATACATTTTTTTAATGAAGCTGGAGTCATGTTAAATGTAGCACTACTTTGAGGAAATATCTGCAATAAATAATTATTTTCCATTGACTTTGAAGGAGAAGGTGTCCGATATTCTCTAAGAGCAGTGAAGGATGTACTGGTGTCGTCTTCGGTGGGAGTTGTCAGAAATTTAAGATGACTGCAAGTGTAAAATTACTCTTTGAAAGCATGAAAAATGCTTTATTAAAAAGCTCTGTGTGTGTATGTGGATGTAGTAGTACATATGATTAAAATGACAGAAGAATCTGAGTTTCATTTATCCTCATCGACTACAATTAAATGAGCTACAGCAATTCTGCAGCTGTTGTTTAAAATATGAATGTTAAGTCTTTTATTGCATCACTTTGCATGTTCTGTTTCTCGTTTAGTTCCTTACATGTTTGCAAGATTTTACATTTTACTGTACAAGAGATTTTAAATTATTATGTTTTATATTATGATTTAGAAGATGATGAACCCAGCATGCGAGTGTTACGCAATAAAAAGAATACAATAGAGAAAATCATTAAAAAGGAAAATGCAATATTTCTCAGAAGCATTCCAAAAAAAATAACCTTGTGTAGTTCTCAGTAAAAGTTTAAAGTCAGTTTCATGGATTTCATCTATAGAAATCCAGATAAAATTACTTTCTGACCTTAATTGTGTTTCTCTCTGCGTAAAACTGCAGACGTTTGGGTAAATAAAATAAAGAGCAAAAAATGAAATTGTTCAACAAAAGCGGAACAAACAGTGCTGCAGTCATATTAATTCTTTTCAACGTAAAACTATGGTTTAAATGAAGATATGAGGTGTCGGTGTAATTGTTTAAATAAACGTTTTTTTGCAACTTGGTTTTTGCTGTCATGCTGTCTAGAAGTGAAACACTGATGTGAAGCTCTACGTTATATGCACGTGTGTGTGTGTGTGTGTGTGTGTGTGTGTGTGTGTGTGTGTGTGTGTGTGTGTGTGTGTGTGTGTGTGCGTGCGTGTGTGTGTGTTTGTATTTGTCCTGTTGAGCCGTGCTATCTGTCCCCAGGTAAAGGTCGACATTTTCTCTCTCTGCGTGGAGCCGTGAAGAAAAACGCGGCTTTCCTTCGTAAGGCGTGTGCGTTTGTCTGCATGGACCGACATTAGTTAAAGATCTTACAGATCCTAGAACTGCAAGCGGACTGCAACCCTGAGCACTTTTTCTATGCCTAAAATCTCCCTTTGTTTTTATTTCTACCTTCCTTACTTCTGTAAAGACTCTCCTGCCACTTAAGCAAGAATATCTTTTGCCCCCCCTTTAGAGCTTCAACCCATTAGTGTGTAGTAAAAACCTCTCGACACTGTAAATTTGTTTGTTTTCAATGTCTTGCTTGTGCCTTTTGCACACCTACATCCAAATGATTGCTGCTCATTTAACGATTATTTCAAACTTAAACATTATAATATTCTAACACTCCTGTTTTATGAAATTTTACCCAAAATTGTGACTCCTGTTGCTTTTCTATATTGGCTTTTGCGATGCTTTGGTGCACAGAAAATTTCACTTTTTCTTATATAAAAAAAAGTTAATTGCTGTGTAAATAGAGACAAAGAGAAGAAACAACTTTACAGTTTTGACATTAAAAATTTGATCTGAAAGGAAATAATTTGCTTGATTGTCTGAAAACATAAGAGGTGAATGTTATCATGCGAGTCCAATGCAAAGCATAAATTAGTATATGCAGACCATCTTTGCTGAAATGATGACATAATCCTCTTCTTGTTGTTTCAGATTCCTTTCTTTAAAAGCCCCTGCATTATTCCAGGCTCTCATAAACTAAAATATGAAATTTTATTCAGAAAAAAAAATGTCCTCCAACTTCTACTCTAAGTTTTACATGCAGTGCCTTGCAAAATACTCTATAATCCCTTAGGTTTTCCATATATTGTCACTTTACAGTCACAAACGTCAATGCATTTCATTGGGATTTTAAGTGATAGACCAACACAAAGTTGAAGTGGAAGAAAAGTGAAGCATGAAATTTTTACAAATCTGAAATGTTAGGCATGCTTATGCTATCAAACCACCTTTAGTCACCTTTAGTCCAGGAATAATACATATAAATATACAGTATATATGTGCACAATTTCAAAGATTTGGCCAGCAGGTAGGTATACATTGAACATTAAACTATGTCAAAAATAATATTTTAAAAAGCCTACAACAATCCCATGCTTAAGATTTGAGAGGTTTTCTTCTGCCAATTGCAGCTTGTGTTTTCTTTCACAGTTTCCCCATTTCCTCTCAGTTATCAACAGATTCAGCTCACATTTCAAATTTCATGGGCACAGAGACAGGAGAAAGCAATACACACTGGAAAACTCTGGACATTAACTCAGCTGTTGTGGTTTCTATCAACAAAAGCGATAATAGACATTTAAGAAGTTTCTCTCTTGGCCATGATCTCTAAGATTCTTCAGATATCCAATTCATACAAATGCATAAAAAAAAAGTTGGGTTTTTTTCGTCTCCAAAAACTAAACTAAGTCATAAATCTGTGTTAGCTGGGCGGGGCTTGAGAATGATTTGATTGCATTCTTCTGAATCCTTTCATAATTACTCCACACAACCCCACTTAAAATAGCAAAACAATTAGTTTAGCTCGCTGTTTAGTGAGAAATGTTTGTTATTTTGTGTTACTTATTAGATAAGTAGTGAATGTCAGTCTGTGAAGTTAGGATATAACTGAGATATAATTTCCCAGAGTCTCCAAAATCAAATAAGTCTGTGTACTTACATGATAACTTGAAAGTTTTTGCATTCTTAACAGGCTAAAGCAGAATCCAATCCCTTTTACGCACTCAAAAAAAAAACCCAACAACAACATGAGAGCCCTGTTTCCATCATGTCCTTTTCTGTCTCTTCAGTCATTCTTTACCCTGCTGTCCTCTGTCTTCATTTTCCTCGTTCCTTGTCTCTTTGTACCAGGTCTTTGGGGTTTACTCTAACAATAGGTATTAAACTAGTTCATAGCTCCATTGAGGGGAAGGCACCGGGCTGCTTTTGAATAGTATTTGAAAGGCTTTGTAGCCTCAGGAGAAACTTGCTGCTCACAAGTGCGTTTAATCAAGTAGAGTAGCTACAGGAGGGACATGTCCAAGTGTGGAAACTTACATCATGTTAACGGCGAAGGCTTCAACGCTCACAGAGCCCAGGATTTTACAAAAGTGAGCCTCTTTACCACCGATCTGTGTGTCTATGTATAATTACATTTCGATATGACTGAAACGGCGGGTTAGAATATTAGTAGGTTTCCCAACAAATTAATAGTTGAAACCTTCACCGCCGTCGAAACCTGCGCATCAAATTATTGCTTTTAAATCTACTAAAGTTATCTGTAACATATTAATTCCACGTAAGAAAAAGAAATGCTCAAATAAACTAGCACAAAATTACAGAAACGCACTGGCCGGTGACGAGTGCAGGCAAACTCCGTGTGCAGTGTCTGAGTCTGATACCTACAGGTGTAGCAATAATTTTTGAAGTGACAATAAAGGAATGTGGCTCATTCTCCCCCAAGCAAGCCCGAACTGACAGAAGCAATAAAAAGCGATGGATCATTTCAAATCAGTCTCTCAACCAGCCGTCTCCACATTCTTCCTTTTCTTTCTCGTTCAATCTCCTGTCATCTAAACCATCTTTTAGTGCTTACATTATTGTCTCTCCATCCCACTTCACCGTTATCGGTCGTCCATTCATTTTGTACTTTTTTAAATGGATTTTTCTATTATTATCCATGAATATGTTTCATTTTTCAATGTCTATCCCCATCGTCTCAATATTAACTCATCCCTCTATCCTTGCATGCCATCATTCGTACGCTGTTTTATTTCAAACAGAAAAAAAAAAAAAAGACATTTTAATTTAGACTCAAAGGTGAGGATGAACGAAGCACATCTGATGCCATAGGGAAGCTCTTTCCTCAGACTACAAAGAAACTGCAAAGTTTCTCTCTCTTATGTTTAAGACATGAATGCAGGGCAGTCCTGAAAAAAATCATGTAAGAGCTTAATAAAACACTTATTAAACTCAGACCAGCTGGACGACTCTAATAGTACAAAGTCCAGACTTGAATCTGTTTGAGAGTCTGTCATAAGACTTGTAAATTTATGCTCTCAAAGACTCTCAGTCCAAACTAACCGAGCAAAAAACTAAAGTGGCCGAATATTTCCATCTCCAGATATGCAAAACTGGTTTATTTAAAACTAGCAGCTGAAATTGTAGCAAAAGGTGGTTCTGCAAAGTACTGACCCAAAAGGAATGTGTCTGTGACTTGTGAAGGCGCCACATTTAATGTAGGAGAATCAGAGTAATGGGAAATAAATTAATGCATTCCACATTTATTATTAGCTTAAAAACTGTGTCCTTTTTCTTCCTCTTCACCTTTATTCACTATCATTTGGTCTGTTGTGGAAATTCTCTATGAAATACAGAAAAGTTGGTGGTTCAAAAGGCAAAAACAAAAAAAAGTTAAATCGTTTTGGAAGCTACTGCAAACGTACATTTTTGAGACGTACATTTTATTTCCAGGTAAACGTTAAACCCCCTGCACACTTATGCTGCCATAGACCTTTTTTTTGTTCGTTTCTGACTCGTCCTCATATTTTTCTTTATTTTTTCCCCCCTTTTGTCTTTACCCATTTCCCTCAGTGAGCATGCCAGCCAGTGAAAACGAATCAGTCAACACAGATAACGCTCCCGGGGGAGACGTGGAGGGGGAGACCTGCTGCACCAGACTGGCGTGAGTACCTCACCCTCTTACACACACACACACACACACACCTCTTCTTCAGCTCCTCAATCCCCGACCATCATTCCCATGGAGGACTTCTTCGCCTTGCCAGGATTTTTGTCTTTTCCACCAGCTCTGCTGTGTCAGACATGGTACAAGTGGCTTGGCTTGCCTCTGTCCTTCATTGATCCAACTGAGCCAGCCTTAGACTTATAACTCATTGTGTCATGCAGGCATTCATGCACCAAAGGCTCTTGGGGTAAAAAGGACCAGAAGGTCGTCAATACACTCCACACAGATAAAACTTTAATTAGGGTGAAGGTGATTTATCTGAAGAGACAAATAACCGCACATTCTGTTCCTACAGGGGCCGTTTTTTTCTTTTTCAAAGCCTATGAACATGACCTTTGACTTTATTGACATTTCTAGAATAATGCTGCCAAAATGTAAAGACTAAAACATATCTTTACCTGAGTTTCCTTATGCAAGTATGACTATGGGACATAATTTCTCTCTGTGTGTTTCTGATCTGTCTCTGCCCCGCCCGAGTTTGGCCGTTGAAACGCTTTCTTCCTCCCCTGTGGGAGTTCACAAACAGCTGACTCACTCACTCCCGCTATCCCCCGGGTGCTTTTCTTGTGATTTTACATTATTCAGAGCAAATGAGATGCCTCCTTTCTTTGACACAGGGCCTCACAGGAGCTGTGACCTCCAGCGAAGCCTCTACTTTAGCATGCAAAAGGCAAATCCAAAACTGCTCGTTAATGGAACGGGTTGCAGGCGATTCCAGAGTAAAACTATATGAAACAAGAAGCAAATTCGCTGACCAAAGTTAGAGAGCATGTTTGGATGATGGTCATTTATCTGTAGGTTCATCGTTTGTCTATTATGTGCTTGTTGTGTTTGTGTTTATTCGTATACTGTCAAAATAACAGTAACCTGAACATAAAAACTAAAATATGAAGACCATATGAAAATATATGATTTCAGCTCATCTGAAGAAGTAAAGTTTATTTAGAAAACACACCCATTCACCTGTCTGTCCATCCATTTCTCTATTCATCCAGCTCTTTGTCCTTCATCAGTTTTCCTATCGACCAAGTCATTCATGATCCATGCATCCATCCAGAAATCATTTAATCCATTTATCCACCTCCCTATCGACCAATACATTTATTTATCCATCCATCTGTCAGTCTGTCTTTCAATCCATTTGTTTACCTATCCATTCATTCATCTGTCTGACCACTCGGTCTACCCCATTTATCATCAATTCTTCTTTCCTTTTCCACATTTAAAACCTCAACTCTATAGATATATTGGCTACAAATTTAAAAGGTTTATTTTGTAATGTAATGGCTACAAAGAATGGGGAAAAAAAGGCGGGTCATTTTAGATTTCAGACTCAATAGTCATCGTATTAAGTCATCAACTTGGTTTTATTAGTTTGATCGCAGGAATGTTATGACAGATTTATGAATTTTTAGCTTGCGCAGATAGTTGTGTTTTTTTAATGGCTGCTTCAGGAGACCTAACCGCTCAGAGCCACATGGAGGAAATCATATCAGACTGCAACAAAGTCTTATGATTTACATTAATCACAAAAGTATGCGCTAATTTAAGTTATTTCTTTTTCTTTTTTTATATTTGCAACACTTGGAAAAGAATATAGACCTTCCGTTGACCGAAACTTTACATTAAGACATTTTCATCCTGAATATAGAGCGTTTGCTGGACGCTTTCCCCCCCACTTTTGTTATTTTTTTAAAATGGGACTTTCAGTGTTTGTCAGTTCTTCTTCACACTGCCAGCAGACAGACCCTTGGGGTACGAGCTACTTCAGCACCTGCTGATCTCTTCACCGAGACGGACACATGAAGGGAAGTATGCACCGTCAGGCCCCATATCCAGCCAGTCAGTCATTCTGTTCGTTCTTTCAGGCCGTCAATAAGACACTTCATTGTTTCTGTCAGCTGTTCAGTCAGCCAGTGAGTCAGCTGCTCCATAAGTTCATCTGATTTTTGTCAACCAAACCAGAGCGCAAATACAAACATCTTAGAAAAAAACAAAAAAATTGATTTCAGATTGATTCGGCAGTTATTGATTTAATTTCGCAAAGGACATCGTTTTTTTTCTTCTTCTCTCTTCTCTTCTGTCAAAATGTCCTCCATGATATCTTGTCCTCAGTTCTCCTTGTTGTACCTTTTTCCTGTTACAGTGGTGAACAATCAACAGACTTTCCTTGCATTAATGAATTGTGGGGTTTTTTACACCAGGATTGACTGGAGGAAAATCCAACCAAGACTGTTTTCTTTTGACTGGCTGCCACTGTGTTTGTGTACTGTATATATATGTATATGTTCAAGAGAGTGATTTGCTCACAATACAATTCATTTTGTTGGGCTATATTATGGCTACTTGAAACTGGTGAATTGGACCATTTGGCAAATATTTTCTTTGATCATCTGCAGCATCTTTTGTTGTTTTGCCTAAAATTCTTACCTGTGAAATATGCAAAACAAATGCAGGTTGATCAAGAAACATATACAGGCTGCAAATCTTCTTACAAAAAACGGGGGAAGCCATATTCCCCTTTACCGCTTTCAAATCACCTCTGTCTCGTGTTTCTTGTCCGTCTGTGCTACGTGTTTTTGTATAATCCATTTTGTTTTCTGTGTTCCAGAATTAGGATCTCCAAATCCAAGTTCAGGTTAGTACATGTTTACCGTAGTCCTCTAATGAAGTCGTACTTATTTATTGGCTGTGGATGTGTGTTAGTGTCTTTGGGCTTGCGTGCTACTTTAGAGAAGAACTAAACAAAAGGAAAGTAGGAAAATCTATGGATCAAACTAACAGAAACTCCCTCTGCGCTGACTAATTATAATAACATGACGAGTAATAAATTAAAACCGTCTGCAGGTATTTGATTTACAGAATATTCTGTACTAATTCCATGATATTTAATCTGAAGTTGATCTCAAGTATTTACTCTTTAAAAAAAGATTTGCATTTCTCAGTGTCCGACATCAAATCAGACCAAAAGTTTCCTGGTTTAAATCAGCTGGATTTATGAGAAGCTGGCAAAGCCCTAAAATAGTAATAAATTTAGCAAATAGAAATAATGTTAACAATCCTAACTGAAGTAAAAAAAAAAGTAAAAGTTTAGTCTGATTTAATTTTAGACTGCGAGAATCAAAAGGGTTCATCATTTTACAAGATAAAAAGCTAAGTCCTACTTTTCAATTCAGAGCTTTAAATACCTCAATGTAGCACCATTCAAAGGTGAGAGTTTTCCATCATTTTAATTTCTTACGTTGTGTTAGATACATTGACTTATCCAACACAAAGGTTTTAAATTGATGCTCTCCATTAGTAAAGAAAGTAGTCATAACAGGTCACATTAAATGTTTTAGCTCCATTACACTGAGTCAGGGTGTGTTTATGCTCGTGTTGTGTTGTGAGTTGTGTCTTGTGTGGGCCATAACTGAAAGCAAACAGAAAGAGATGATATCCTGAAAAGCTGTGTTTATACATTTAGTTGATTTAGTTGAATGCTTCTTTATTCTTACTTCTATGAAAACCAGCAACCAATCACGGATCTGATACCTTTATGATACATCGTTCATCCCAGCGACAGAAAAATGGCTCGTCGTGGTTATTTACGCTGTTAAAAATATTGTTTTCTCATGAAGTCTAAAGGTCAAACTAAATGTTATGAATACTTAATCATTTGCACAGTTCTAATGAGTCATTAGAACTGATGATAAGTGCTTCACACAATAGCCTTGACCACAACTGACCATGATATTACAGTGTTTAGACAAATTTAAAACAAGGATGCAAAACACAAAAGAAACATTTCCATCCCTCCTGTATTTTATCAATAGTCACAGGCTGCTTTAATGGTTTGGGAGATATTTTCTTGGGTCACTTAGTACAACTGAGAATTGTATACATTCCACAGCCTTTATGACCACAGAATTAGTCGAGATGGATACTTCCAACAAGATAACACACAAATCTGAAATAATCTGAAACTGGTTTCTTGAGCACTACACTGAGTTGGAAGCTATTGGAGCTCTCCGGTGACCTCCATGGTAAGGTTCAATCCAATAGAAGGCCTCAGGGATGAAATTGCAATGTGCTATTAAGATAATAAGGACCAAAATGGATATTTTCCAACACCATTATGAATCCAGACAGGACCTATAGCACAAAGAATTAGAGCATTTTCCAACAGAGAATGGGGTCTAAACTGCCACAAGGAAGATGTGCCTAATAACCTGTGTGTGTAGACGAAAGCAGGATTCAGTTTTTTCATAAAACAGTGTTTTCCTTTTGAGGGGGATTTTTGATGTTTAAGCGTCTATACAAGTAGATGTCATTCCAGAGATTATTTATAAGGAGATGAACATTAAATCAATGCAGCTTAGAGACACAAACTTTCCTTTATACTTTACTACTGCCTCTATGAGTACAAGTAAGTCCCCCTTATATTGCCTTCACATGCTTTCATGTACTCAGAACGGGACAATTATGAAATTACTGTGGAAAATTGTTCCTACATGGGAGTAGAGGTAAAATGACCCTTGTGCGACCCGTTGTGCAGGGAGTAGAGTAGATTGTTTGCGAGGCGTGAAGCCGGCAATTATCAGAAACAATGACGGAAATTTTCTACGGTGGACAGCAAAAGAAAGTGAAGAGGAATTAGTCCACACGACAAGCCAGGGACAATTAACTGCATCATTTCAGCTCTTTTCTTTAGTCAAAAGTACAGTTCTCATTTACAGTTAAAATACATTTATTTTGATGTCTGTCTGCAAGTGTCATTTCCCTCTTTTCTTTAAATGGTCTCTCTGTCTCTGCTACAAAAGCTCTTCAAAGTTTGCTGCTAGTATGAAACACCTGTGATGACTAACACTGTTCCACATCTCTGCTTTAAGACAACAGATAGCCACAGGATATGGAGCTGATGTCAACTCGATTCTGTGCGCTGACCAATTAACTTTTCCTTCTCCTTCCTCTTCTTCTTCTTCTTCCCCCACTGACTGCCTTTCTCTCTTTATTCACTGCGGATTGTTCCTTATTTCCTCATTGGCACCGTATTACCCTCCATCCGGTTCCATATTTTTTTCATTTTCTCCGTTTCTATCGCTCTCATTTTTTTTCTTCACTCGCCCTCTGATCTATACCATCCAACATGTTTCCTCTGTTTCTACCCTCTCCAAAACTTTCCTCACCTCTCAATCTGCCTTTCTCAGTCGCTACTCTCGCAGATGGAACAGGTTGTGCAGGCGAAAGTGTCGAGCGGCAGTCAAGTCCCAGGTTTTCTACTGGCTGGTCATCTTCCTGGTTTTTCTCAACACCCTGACCATCGCCTCTGAACATCACAAGCAGCCGCAGTGGCTAACAGACGTGCAAGGTACGTTGTGTGTAATGTATACATCACACATAAAAACTCAAATCATAGGAATAGAAATATGTAGTGCAAAATTATTCTTTCAGCTTCTTTTCATCTTCTAATTTTGTTCCCGTCTGCAGATATAGCAAATAAAGTATTACTAGCGCTCTTCACTGGTGAGATGCTCCTAAAGATGTACAGTCTTGGTCTACAGGTAAGTGGTGACAATGCTTTAAAACCACTGACTTCAATGTATTTGATCAAAATTTTATGGAATTAGAGCATCACAAAGGGGTGCCTAATTGTGCACAATGCTATTTTTATGCTATTAGGTGTGAAGTGAAAGGAAAGTGATGAAGGGTTAGTCAGTCAAGTCACATGCTTGTTTGTTTTCATCATGCATCTCTCTAGCAGAGACTGGATGATGAGAAGTTTTAGCTGCCTCCTTACTTTCTAGTTTCCTGAGAGTAAAGGGCTCATCATACAGGAAGTGACAAAAGGCTAGTGAAAACCGTCAGTTTTCTGCCAACACACGGGACACAACAGCAACAAAAGTTGAACCGTTTTCAACTTTCCTTTTGTCTTGTCGCTAGACTGCAAGTGCACGTCTACTAGTACCACCTCAAAATTTCATGTGCATGAATTTCACCAGAAGTCAGGTGATTGTCGTTCACCATGTAAATTCCTTATGTAACGAACGCAGAGGGAACGACATCGTCTCCCATGTGTCGAGTCTGTAAGGAGGAGTGAACTCTCGCATCAGTTATCGGCCAGGCTCATGGTTAGCTTAGCATAAAAGCCCCAAGAAGAGGAGAAAGCAAAGGAAATGCTGGTTTAAAAAGCCATAAGTGACAGTTGGAACTGTGGGAGCAATCTGTGGTAAACCACTTAATTTTCGGTAAAACAGTACCAACTAAACACGACAATACATCAAACATATATTTATACCTAAAACATGTTTTAGGTGTAAATGCAATGCATGGTTTATAGCTTGAAAACAAAAATCAGTCAAGAGCTGGCTTTGTCTTACCAACAGTCCACATTTACTATAGTGTTTAATCAACACACATGATGCAAAAAGGCCAGCTTGCTTATCACAACATTGATCTCATTGAGAAGCCAGCATTTTTTTTTAAAAAATGCTGCAAATATTTGACATCCAGTACGCAGAAGTAAGTCTCTTTTTTTAACAAAGTTCTGACGGTATATCCTGTGTTCAATTTCTGAGCCTAATGATTGATATATTTTGAAGGGCAAGTTTGTTTACAGAGACTTCATAATCCATTTTATTTGTTTTTGGTTTGCGTGTTTATTTTGGATATTTAAAAGTAGCTTATTGCTCAGTGCGTCTTTGCATTGTTAAGCCATTTGTACCATTAGTAAACAGTGGTCACAACATCACAATATCATCATTTATCACAATTTCTGGGACAATTAATTTCCAAGCAAAATTTGTTATTGTGACGTGTCTCGGTATTTAAATACACGGCTCAGTTCATAGTAAATTTTACTCAAAATAATAACTTTTCCCTGAAGAGCTGCAAGCTGCAGATCTCTGGTCTACCACGTGTAATCCAAATTAAGTACATTGATGTTTGATGTTGTAATGTGACAAAAAGTGAAAATGTTTTTGCTTATGACCCAATTCTAACAGTCTTCTCTTCTCCTTGCAGGCGTACTTCGTGTCGCTCTTCAACAGGTTCGACAGCTTCGTCGTGTGCGGAGGAATACTAGAGACCATTCTAGTTGAAACAAAGATCATGTCTCCTCTTGGCATCTCAGTGTTGCGCTGCGTGCGCCTGTTGAGAATATTTAAAATAACAAGGTCATTACGACTTCCACGGCACTGACTACAGAAGTTCAGCCCAACATTTTCCAGGCAAACGCTGACGTATGCGTCATCTGGGTCTGCGCTTTCTTTTCCATAGATACTGGAACTCTCTCTCCAACCTCGTGGCCTCCCTACTCAACTCAGTTCGTTCCATTGCCTCCTTGCTGCTCCTGCTCTTCCTCTTCATCATCATCTTCTCGCTGCTGGGCATGCAGCTCTTCGGGGGGAAATTCAACTTTGACGACACCAGACGGAGCACCTTTGACAACTTTCCCCAGTCTCTGCTCACTGTGTTTCAGGTAACAATACTGCTTTTTTTTCAAGGTCATATCAGTGTCCATTTTGTCTCATCTTTGCATGCTTGTGCTCTAGTTGGTTTATGCGTTCTTTGTGTATAACTGGTCTCCGTTATTTGTTCCACAGATTCTAACAGGAGAAGACTGGAACTCTGTCATGTATGACGGCATCATGGCGTACGGAGGCCCGTCTTTTCCCGGCATGCTGGTCTGCATCTACTTTATCATCCTCTTCATCTGCGGAAACTGTATCCTATGAGACTAAGAGAGCCATGCTATCGTGTGTACGCAAAGTGGAACTGAAATGAATGGAGAAGCTGCTTTTCTGCCCAGAATACATTTGTGCAAAAGAAATGTGTACATCACGGCATTTTTACAAGTTTTGTTCTGGAATGATTTGTGACCGGTCTCACCTGCGGCATCTCATCTATGACGTACTTATTTCTTACATTACCCCTCTGAACAGACATCCTACTGAATGTCTTCTTGGCCATCGCTGTTGACAATCTAGCAGATGCTGAGAGTCTGACGTCAGCTCAGAAAGAAGAGGAGGAGGCAAAGGAGAGGAAAAAACTGGCCAGGTAAGATGGAAAAAACTAAGAAAAACCGAGAGATGTGGCAACAGAAAGCAGAAAGGGCAAGAAATAAGACGTGCTTAATGATTTGCAAACCCCAAAAGAGGCTAAGCTTGAGAATTGTGGCAACTCTTAGGAAGGCATAAACTGCTGGATGATATAACTCAGTGCACCACTATCCTGTCATCACTTCTTGGTTACCCAGTAAACAAGTGCAAATCTATGATTTAACAGGGAGTAAATAACATTCAAAGAAGGTAAGATATTCTTTTTTTATCAGGCTTGCCAGTCCAGAGAAGCGTCAGGATAACGAGAAGCCGCCAATAGAGGAAAAGAAGAGTGAGAAGATTGAGCTGAAGTCCATCACTTCTGATGGAGAAACCAACACTGCAACCAAGGTACTTACTGATATAAAAACAGGAAAAGACTGAAGCTACAAAGTTTTGTAAGGAAAATTAGCTGATGAATAAATCTGTATTTCATAGATCAACATGGATGACTGCTGTGGAGATGAAAATGAAGAGAAGAACCCGTATCCTGTGAATGATTACATAGGTAAGTGCACAGTAAGAAAAATATTCCTGACATTTAGCAGCAATACAACTTGTTCTATTTCCAGAACAATGGCGTAAAACTAAGCTGTCAAACAATTGTGCTTTTTCTGACATTTTGGTAAAAAAAAAAAAAAAAAAAGCTTTCTTTCCCAACAGGAATAAAATTGCAATCTCTCTCTGCTGTTTCTCCTTCCTTTCTGTTCATCTCTTTTTCTGTTTTCTTTTCTTTCTGTCTCGCCCAACCCTCTCATTAGGAGATGAGGATGAGGACGAGCCGGAAATGCCGGTGGGCCCGAGGCCGCGGCCGCTCTCTGACATTCAGCTGAAGGAGAAGGCCGTTCCCATGCCAGAGGCCCGCGCCTTCTTCGTCTTCAGCCACACCAACAAGTACATTTAATGCCATTGTTCTGCCTTTCATTCATTTTCTTCTCCTCTTTCTCCTCCTGTTCTTGTTCATTTGCTTCAGTTCGTTTTCCCTCCTCCTTCCCCCAACAGATTCAGGGTTCTGTGCCACAAGATTGTCAACCACAACATCTTCACCAATCTCATCCTGTTCTTCATCCTGCTCAGCAGCATCAGTCTGGCGGCAGAGGATCCGGTCAAGAACGACTCGTTCAGAAATCAGGTGGCAGATTGAGTTATAAACTTGACTTCCAGATACTTTGCCTCTTTACCACTTTATCATCTTATTCCCTATTCTGTGCCAATGAATTTCCCGTTGCATAACTGTCCATTTCTTATGTTAGTTAAATATTCCGATGAATATGTGTGGAATATGCTTAAATTTGTCTCCGTTTTAATGTACTTTTCCCTCACGTTTTTTAAAAATGATATCCTATGTCAGTTAATTATGGTTTTGATCCTCATTCGGGCCATTTGACTCTTGAAATGTAAAGGATTACGACTTCCAGCTGGGATATTATAAGCAATCAGCTATGCTTGATTATACCTGTGGAAATCGGCATGTCTCGTCCTCTGCTCTCTGCTGCATCCTAACTTGCCTGAATGAATCAGAACAAGAACTCAAAGGGACATTACAGACGCCTTCTGGGATATGAATTCCTTTGGATCCCTCAGAATGAGCTGGAGAACGTCACTAGGGAGAACGTCGTCTTTCTAGACCGGTTACCACTGACACCTGGTTTTAGACAAGTGAAGGATGACAGGACAAACAAAAATGGGAATTCTCATTGCTCTAATTTTTATTTTATTGCTGTATGTATATATTTTAGCATATTTAGCACAAGGTGTAATCAGATTCTTCCACCTTGGAAAAAGAACTGTCATATGTATCCTTAGAGGTCTAAAGATGATATAAAGTTAACTCCTTTACTGATTCTAGTTGAACTTGTCATAAGTTCAATTCAGGAGAAGTTGAACTTACAATTTATGAACTAAATAACCCGAGATTCTCTTTTAGAACTGGTGCAGTTACTATACATTTCTTTACCTTTTTGAAATATTTCTTAGACTCCTTTTCTTTGCCATGTCCTTTAGCTTAATCTGCCGTTGTTGTGATTTGGACCTTAGGGCCTCCACTCACATGGGGCCAGATAATCAAGCACAGCAATGGCTGATGCCTTGGTAGCCATCATTAGCAACCCACACACATTATTAACTAAAAGGATTATAGCTGACAGCAAAATATAGACAAACTAAGCTGTTTGTCTCTGCCCTGTTACACTTAATGAGATTGCTTCCAGTACTGTAACTATTATTAACTTCCAAAGAAACTCTTCTTTTCTTACTTTAATGCATGCTTTCTATTTTACCCACGCAAGAATTATAAGTGTAATGATTATCTTACTTTAGTTAACCTTCAGTTAACCAAAACTCTGTGCTGAGGTGAATTAAAGCAATGTCTTTTGGCCTCAAGTGTTTGTATTGTCACAAGACGGGAGCAGAGACGGTCGGCCTCGAGCGCAAAGCTCTAAAACTACAAAGTCATTACAGTTTGTCCTTATGAGGCAGCTGCATTTATTAATAAAGCCTCGCTGTGTGTTGTTTACACAGCTTATTATTTATTTAGTGTTTATGGTGGTAATTGTGCTGTGGTATAATAGAAAGGCTGAGCACCATGAGTGTTTTATCTGCTCATGTACATTGTTTCCTCTCTCAGTCAGAAACACGCGTCCCCCTGGGGCCAACGAAGATCTGCTTTATAGAAGTTTCCCTGGCTTTGGTACACATTACAGTTAAAACAGGGCAAACACTTAGCAGCAGTTAGAGATTAAGAGGGTTACATGCATTTTAATCTGCTTGCAAGTTTTTTTTTGTCTCTTTTTGGAATAAATCTTAAATGCTTTGTAATGTTAGTTTATGTGGAGTCATCCACGGTGTTCTTTTGGATTGTTGTTGCCCATTATAGTTGATGATTTACATTTATTCTAAGTTAATCAATAATTAATCAGGAAAAGGGAAAAAGAAGAGGCCTATTTCTCTTGGCAATGCTTCAAAATGAGGAAAGAAAAGCAAACATACCATTTCAGTAAGGGAGATTGAAATGTGTTGATCTTCATAATCAAGAAATACCAAATATAAAATTGCTGCTCATCTAAATTTTCAAAAAACAAACCATACATCCAGTATAGGCATAAAGAGCAGTTGGAGTCCATCCAACTGTCCAAATATATTACTTGTGATTAAAGTGTGAAACATGTAAATATGTTCTTAAAATATAATATCCTATCAAAAAATGAATGCAAGAAATCCATTGCGGGTGCAATATTGCAAATATTGATGTTCCAATGATGAATGTGATTCTATATTTTATGCAGCTCTAGTAGAACATAAAAAAGATAACATTTAGGTAAGAAAAATCCTCACAGTTAGGAGAAAAAAGTTACATTTTCATTACAGGAAAAGATTAAACGACTATGAAATACTTCTGTTTACTCCTCGAGATTTAATGGTTATATAGATGAGACACAAAAAAACGATGCTTCCTGTTGTGCTTTCAGATCCTTGGCTATGCAGATCACGTCTTCACTGGACTCTTCACCATTGAGATCATTCTTAAGGTAGTGTTTACTGGTGATAACATACATTTTGGAGCATGCCAAATACTTTTGACATATTTTTTCCTTTTTTTGTCACACCCTTTCCAGATTAAACATGTTTAAATATTTCATGCAGAAATACTCTGCGTGATTACAAAGGCACCAACAACTATCGTCATGTTATGTTAAAATGCTAAAGCCTTAAAGAGGACTTTATAACTCCACTCTGATAAATGTTGCCAACTGTGATTCTGGTCTGGAGCATAATGTCTTGCTTTTGAGATTCTGTGAAAGTAATTAGCTCTGTACTGTTAGCAATCAGGTCTAGATGAGGCTGAGTTACTTCAAAATTTAACCTTTTCCACATAAAAAAAAAACATGTCGGAAAACATTGTCTGTTTAATTGCAGATGACAGCCTATGGAGCCTTCCTCCATAAAGGTTCATTCTGTAGAAATTATTTCAACATTCTGGACTTAGTAGTGGTCAGCGTTTCTCTCATCTCTTCTGGAATACAGTAAGTGCATTGACAACTTTTGCTCAGCATGTTTTACAGTCTTAAAGGGTAATGTTTATGTAATCATAACTTTCTGAAAGGATACCGTCATCATCGTTTAGGAAAGCAATGCAAATATGTATCAAGGTTTAATAGTGTTTAATTTTCTAACATCGCACAAAAGATTGGAGATGACTGCATGAGCTGTAGAGCTAATTCACTTGTATTTAGCGGTTTGACAACAATTTGAGTTTGGAACTCTGCCACGCTTCACATTTACCTTAACTTTGTCACACGATATTGCATCAGACCGTCCATCCCTTTGTGATGTTTATTAAGAAGGATGTTTTCTGCACCTTACTTTCTGCTTCTAGTCTAATAACTCCTTGACCTGCTGTGATGTTTAATATGCTATGCTACACTCTCTGTCTCTAATGCTTAATAGACTAGACTTCTCGACGTAAGTCCACATTAGTCTGTATTAATAACCCCTTCAATAGACCTTCACCTCAACCGTGTAAAGTTGTCACTCTTTTGATTTGATATTTCTATGGTCTTGGAGAGTTTAGTAGGTCTCAATGAAAACCTGATAAAAAAAAATAAAAAAAAAAAGTAACCTAAAAGGTTTTAAGCACACCCATTTGTGCTTGCATGTCTTATAAT
>CAEGAF010002080.1:0-16739 GCA_903067075.1 Micropoecilia bifurca
TGTGTGTGTGTGTGTGTGTGTGTGTGTGTGTGTGTGTGTGTGTGTGTGTGTGTGTGTGTGTGTGTGTGTGTGTGTCTTCTGTTCCTACATTCACTCTCTCAGGTAGAAGCAGAGAAAACGCAGCTTGTCGTTGGCTGACCTACTTTTCAGGTTGGTTCTCAGAGCTCGTCAGCAGTGAAGGTAAATTCTGAGTGATCCCTGAATGGCTCACAGATTCCACACGTTTCTGCAGTGTGTTACTATAATTACCACACTGTGAAGGATTCTGCAGAGGTTCTCACCCTGTGTAGGTGTGTGTCTTGTCAAACTGACAGCATGTTTGTGTTTGCCATGCAGAACAGATGCATGCATGGTGTCATGCGATTGGCAAAAAATGGACCTTCTAAATGTGCACACATCTATGTCTGTCCAGTAAGGTTCCATTGTTGTGCGTTGCAGAGCTGTTGTGACAGTGAGAGGATGTCTGTGGGGCCACAGCACCATGCGCCTGCTGTCAGCATGTCAGGGGTCTTTCCACTCCAGCAGGGGCCATTAAAAGGATGTTGGGGCAGGAAGGCAGGCTGGAAGCGTCCTGACGTGAGGCGGTGAGGGAGAGCAGGTGGCGTTTTAAAGTAGGTGCTGCTGCGCCGTGTTGCATGAAAGGTGTGGAGTCAGTCGGCTCTGAGCTCCCTGCACAATCACACAATGGCTCTTAAGATGGAAATGTTTTATGAGTCCAGTCTTCTGTGGCGTAACGCGTCTTATTCTGGAGATTTAAAAGATGACTTCCTTAAACTGCAGTAACTTAACACAGCTGGTGCCAAAAGAATCATCCGTCCATCAGGAGAGCCTGAAGCGTCCAGGGACCTTTAACAGCCTCTGAATTCTGGCAAAAGCAAAAAATATCAACAGACGTTAAATACTGGCTGCTTGTCAGAGGGCGTTTTGACCTTCATTAATGTTTTATTTATGTTCAGATATGTCCGTATTATAGTTAATAAGGTACATAAAAAGTGTCTAATGGTTTTTGTGGAAACTCAAACACCAATCATGACAGTGGAGTTTTCTTACAGTGAGTCTTACTGAATCAGGACCGTTATGACAAGCTAACGGCTACATAACTGGGCAGCAGAGACGATATTCTACGCAATCATGTCCTGTATGACACCATCAGTTAAACTCTGCTAATCCACCTCATTTGCTTTTGCTGCTGCATTTTAAATCTGCAGTCGGATCTGATCCTGGTTCAGGATGATGGGTAGAAGAAACGGCATCAACTTCCTCCTCTCTGCAACCAGGAAGCCTCTTTTTCAACCTTCAGCTGTTTGAGATGCTAATCAGCTGCTCAGAGTTGTAAAATCAACACCTTGTTGCCATAGTTACACATCCTGAAAACTGTCAGACGGTAAAACAGTAAGAGCAGAAACTCCTCACAGCATCCAGGAGACGCCTCCACCTACGAAACAAATACAAATCCACAAACACCAGAACCAACGTGGTTCAACTCACAAGACACATGAACACAGGAATGTTTTCAGGTCACGTTTTTAATAGATCATTTATGAAGATCATCTTTCTTGGCCACAAAATAAAAAATAAGAATCACCAGAGTGAAACTCTGGACTTGAAAATGAACAGAATACTGTTATAAAAACTGTTAAAAACTGGTGCCACAGAAAATATGTAACTAGAACAATGTTTTTTAAAAATTGGTGTTAGTGTTTTGAAAGATTAATGTCATACGCTTATTTTGAACAACATTGACAATCATTTTAATTAAGCCGTACATGAAACTAACAGAGTGCTACAGAGATTATTCAGGAAATTATTGTAATCTTACTGCTATGAAGCAGAAATAATGGATTAGAGTCGATATGTGAGAGAAACTTTGCTTCATAATAATGAATCAGTCCAGATTCTCCTGTTTCAGTCTGTTCTGCTGCTGAACTTCACTGAACTGATCCGACGCTCAGAACTTCCCCTCCTTTCATTTTGCCACCTTCCCTCTCTGGAGTCGACTCGCCCTCCGTGTTCCTCTTTCCATCTCTCTGATTTCATCCCATGTGAGATATTTAAATCTTCCACCAGCTCTGCTCAGTCCCATGTTCAGCTAACAGAGAGTGATGGGGCCGAGCCAGGCTGCGTGTGGCCGCCGCCGCCGCGCTGCTCTGATGGATTCATCACGCTGCAGCATCGCTGAGCTGCAACATCATGAGCTGCTGCTGCTGTGAGGCTGCAGTGGGCGAACATGTGTGTGAGCTGACTGTGTGTGGATCCCAGGTTGTGTCTCAACTTGTTCAGATCTTCCATAAAAGCCCATTGCGTGCAAGAAAGCAGCACTAGAACAGAGCAGCTAATGCATCTGCCATGTGTGTTTCTGTTAGCTCTGTTAGTTCTGCACTACAGCAGGAAAATGTCACTGCAGCTAAAAACTGCACTGAGTTTTAATAAAAGTGCGTCTTTTCTTTATGTTCCATCAATCACTGTGTGGCCTTCAGAACCAGCCGCTGAAAACCTGAATGTGGCCATTAAGAACTAAAGAATTAAACTACAGCAGCTTCAAGCCTCTTGAAAAGGCTCTATAGGATTTAGGAGCCTGTGTTTCACCACTGGTACAGAAACACATTGGTGAGGTCAGACACTGATGTTGGCTGAGCAGCACAGACTCTCAGTCTACAAACTAATTCACCTGTAACATTTTCTGTTGTTTTGACATTTTATCCAAAAGTCCAAACCTCACAAAAACCATTTTGTTTTCTTACTTTATGTTATTGTGCCAAACACCTCAACAGTTTAACTGACTGCCTTTCAACCAGCAGCATCTGCTGTCCCTCAAAAACGACGTTTCACATCCTCACTGTGTTTAATCCATTTTTTTGTGTAGATATTCTTCTGTATAAAAATGTCTCAAACTCATTCAGACTGAATGAATGTCGGCTAAAAGCAGTTTAAGTGTCATAGACCAACTGCAGATAGAAGATATAATTGACCTTATGAATCTTAATAATCCATTTAGCACATTATAATTTTACAAAGCAATTTGATTCCTCGTTTTCATTCTTCACAGTAATTATTTTCAGTTACTTTCAAGTTTTGTACTCAGTAAAATATCTTACATTTCTCTTTTTTTCATATTTAAACTACCGGAGTTTAAAAAGTCTCATGTTTTGACCTGTTCTACCTGCTGTACAACCTGTAGCTTAATACTCACAGCTGAAATCTCTTCTGTCTTCACACACTGAGAGGCTTCTGACATCAACAGGCTTGAAAGGATCAGAAGCTTCAAAAAGAAATATTCTGACACAAATACTAACTAAGCCTATAAATATTTTACATTCCACTGAAATAACTTACTCACTATAAAAATCTGAATTTAAAGTATGTTAGACAAACATTTTTTTAGGTTAAACCCAAACAGAAAACTTTTAGAAAGGAACATATTTCTTTCTGCCTGAGCCTGAAGAAACAATGGTTGTTTCCCTCCAGGTGAGGCTGAGTGACAGCTGAGAGTCTGTGGGCAGCAGAGACAGTTCAGCTGCTGAGCTCAGGTCGGCCATTTTGTTGTATTGAGACAACCACTGATAACATGATGACATACAGCAAAGCTTCAAGTCATCCTGCCAATAAAAAGTTTCTAGAGCAACAAATGCTGCATTTAAAGAATATTGAAGCTTTTATGATCTAATCTGCCTAAACAGAATCAATATAGAGAATCATTGTAGTGTTTCAACCATCTTATTCAACTCAAATGATTGGAAAACCATCTGGGTTATCATAAATTCAATATGTGTATATTTTCTCTGATGTTTTCCTCACTCCTGCTCTGTTGGCTCCAAAATGTGACGGCGGCCATGATGGAGGAATCATGTGTCCTTACATTCTGCACCATTTGGATGATTTGCTCTTGCCTAATAAAACCGGATGCTACTGCAACAAAATGACTGGATTCTCATCTCCCAGCCCTTCCAGCAGGACGCTGTGGTGTGTGTGTGTGTGTGTGTGTGTGTGTGTGTGTGTGTGTGTGTGTGTGTGTGTGTGTGTGTGTGTGTGTGTGTTCAGGGTAGGACAGTAATATGTACTGCTTTGTCTCTGTGTCCTTGTCCTAGTTCAGCAGAGAAAAAAGAACATGCAGCGACAGAAGAGGAGAGAAAAATTGAAATTATCCTCATAATAGTGTGTCACTGAGGACAGAGAACAAGATGTCTCTCAGTATAACACTTTCTGTTACATCTCTCTCACCTGAGTGTAGAAATCTGAAGAAACCCTTTAAAATATGAAAACAATGTGTCACTTTCCTCATAAAATAAACTGTATTGAATCATAACCAGTCATCGTCTGTATCACTTTTAGCTGATTCCTATCTCTGTTAGGGATTCATCACCAGAAACACAGAGCAAACAACCTGGACACTCACTGAAACCAAACGGAGGTTTAGAGAGACAAATGAAGCCACAGCGTTGATCTGGCTGTGGAAAGAAGATGGAGAAACCAGAGAACCACTCAGGAGAAGATCCAGAAAGATCCAGATCAGGATTTCATCCCAGACGCTCCAGCTGCAAGGAAACATGAGAGCCAGTAACGGCTCCACTGAGCAGCTTTAGCCGGGAAGGAAGGAAATGCATGGAAGTTATGACCAGAACACTGATCCACTGTTTGAAGAGGAGAAATGTTTAATTTGAAATAAACCCTGGTGTCACGTCTCCAGAATGAAACATTGATTTATGATCTTTTCTTAATTTTAAACATTCTTTCCAGAGGCGCCAACAACAGCAGATGGTACCGAGTTCATTCTGTAGCATCAGGGTCCTTATTTCAGAGACTAAGTACTTTCGTCATTTATAGACTGTAAAGCATGTTCAACATTTTTGTTCCAAATACTAATTTTAATCCATTTAGTAGCTCACAGCTAAAATAAAAAGAGAAAATTCATTGTCAGTGTTGGGACATTTTCTAAAGGACAGAATTCTACCTGGATCCATCATAACATGCTGATCAATCAATCAATCAGAACTTACTGAGTCAATCGCGACATCAGCAATGTGGAAAAGAAAACAATATAAAGGTTATTTTCCTTGGCCAGCCACCAAAACCAATTCTTAGGATGCCTGAAAGCCTTTTCTGTCCCTTAATGTGGAGATCAAGTTGTTATTAATGTTTCGCTCAGTGCATAATGGTTGAAGATGCCCTTAATCAGCCCCTTCCTGAAGGGAAATGAGGCTCCAGCTGCCCCATAATGCATTTCCCCTCCAAGATGAAGAGATTTCTGTCAGCAAGCTGATGTTGACACATGAGCATCTTCAATACATCCAACATCATAATTCATTTTACCTGCAGGAGTGTCAGAAACTACAACTCTGCAATTATACAAACCTTATAAAATACCTGGTTCAGACTCGGTTGATAATTATGAATTACCCCAAAGTTATTTTTTGCCAGGGATCATGTAAACTTTTCCATCACTGCTCAAACCAGTTAAACACATTTAATCTGTCCGTCTGCTGAAGGCGCCATGTTCTGTTCAATAATCCTGAAACAACCTCCATGTGGACCAGGGCCGGCCCAAGGCATAAGCAAGCCAAGCAGCCACTTGGGGCCACTAAGGGGCCCCTTAAATGAAGCTGATTTCTTTTTTTAGTAATAATTTCTTTGTCATTATAATATCAAAAACACACAATTTCACTATGAAGTGATTTGTTTTTACAATAATACTGTTAGAGATTTTTTGGTATTATCATTTTGTTATTACTTTATATTCAGTCTAATGTTAATCAACAATAGTTAATATAGATTGTGATTTTCAGTTTAAAGTGTCTCTTTGTTCTTTGTGTGTAAACTGACCTGAAGGCCACGTCTGCCTGTTCATCTTCATGTGAAACAGTTAACTCTGTGTTTCCCAGACCTTAAATTATGTTTCCACAGGTTCCTTGTTATCAACCTGATACTCCCAACCTTGGAAACTGCCAGTGTGCAGTAATAATTTGTGTCTGTTGTCTTTCTAAGCATCCTCCTTCCTTTTGCTTAATAAAAGACGAGCTGTAACCAAAGGTTTTTAGACGCTCTGATCGGCTTGGAGGA
The DNA here is from genome assembly GCA_903067075.1 of Micropoecilia bifurca. Lineage (NCBI taxonomy): Eukaryota > Metazoa > Chordata > Actinopteri > Cyprinodontiformes > Poeciliidae > Micropoecilia > Micropoecilia bifurca. The sequence continues at coordinate 6,055 of CAEGAF010002080.1, forward strand.
ACCGTTTGTTGAGTCTCTCCTTTTGCAAAAGCTTCGCCATGAAATTCACATGCCTTGTCTGTGGTTCTTTTAATGAAGGTTTGAGAAAATACCCATCAGCAACATTTTAAAAATTCACAAAAGCAAAATTATTAAATGATTTATGTAAAAGTTACTCCCCACATTACTGATCAAATGACCATCATGTGGGAACTTGTTGATTTTGCCTTAACTATTTAATGATTCAAACTCAGAGCTACTTTAAAAATAAATGCATTTTAAAATGGTTCTTTTTCCAAATAATCCAGTAGTAATGTATCGGCAATCAGTAAACCAGGCTATAATTTGGTGAAGGGTAAATTATTAATGCTTAACTTTATACTGAGTCAAGATTTCAGTATAAAGCTGAAATCTTGACTCAGGAATAGAGATTGTGTAAAATCTTGGTTTCCTTCGATGAAAAACGTCTGATCAGAATAATCTGAATTTGACTGCAGTGTTTTAGAACCAGAGTTGAACTGAAACTGACTAACTCTGTGTTGTTTTTGTTGATCTGAAGAATAAATCCAAAGGAACAAACAGTACAGGCCTGACTCAGATCAGGTAGCCTGGAGGAAAATCTGCTTGTTTGCTCATTTTCTGCTCCAGAATTTACTGGACCTGCTGCGCTGTCACTGAGACGCTGCTCAAAACCTCCAGGTTTCTGCCAGGGGTGAAATATTAATGCAAGGCTGCCAACAGCAATGTCCTGGTGGATAAATGACGTGTAATTTAATGTAATTACCATTTTCTTTCTCCAGTGTGAAGAGATAAGTAATATTCTCATTGTGATATTATCATTTGCAGGGAAGTCGGCCCAGATTAAGGTTGTTGATGTGTTTGTGTTGTTCTGATAGCTGAGGCATTAAATAATCCAACAGGAGGAGCAGAGTGAGCGTTTAATGGATTCATTATCCATTTCAGCCTCACAACACGTCTGATAAGATTCCATTAGGTTCTTCTTCTCTCCATGTCTCTAACATGTCTGCATATCATTAATGTCCCAGTTCTCTCCTTTTATCCCATGAGGCTCTATTTCACACTGACTGTATGATTACTGGAACAGACATGCATATAACTATGCAGACGCATCTGTAAGCACGTCAGAATGAATACAGAAACTCTACTTTACTGGGAAATGAGTTCAGTTTGAACTCAAAGGGCAGAAGGCAGACAAAGATACTCGTCCACTTAAATCCAGCAAGCTGATTTTCAAGAAAACATGAAGAACTGAAAACAGTTTATTATGGTTGAAAATGAATAAACTGAGAAAGAGTAAACGTTGGCCTCAGTTTAAAGAAATATCCAATAGAAAAAGCATAGTACTGGTCAACAGATGAATGAAAATAAAGCCAGTATGAAGTCAGTAATGGATGTGCAGTACACACATCCATTAGCTGCTCCATGCGAATCATGTAAAAGGTAATTGCTGCCCACAGGGCAAACACTGGACAATGTCATTCAATTTGTCACCATATCCAGAGTCCAACTGGACGTGAAGACGCTGCTGGGAGACCGAGAGCAAATCAACTGACAGGCAGCTCACTGCTCACAGCAGAGAGGCGCCGACAGACGGGAGACCCTGAGCAGCAGACGGTCCAGGTACGCCACTCACCCAGGGCGGGGCAGGAGGGGCGGCCAAGCAACGGCAGGACCAGGCTGCATCGTTAGGGGAAAGAGACAGAAGAAATCAGATAAGAACAGTAGCAGGATAAACCTACAAACTCATGTTCAACATTAATATATTAACCTCCATATTCTCTACCATCTGGATGTGGAGATAATAAGAGAACAAAAGAGACAACAGAAGCTTGAATACCTGCATCACTTGGTACTCACATCTAGATTTACATGTTTTCAAGACAATGAGAGCAACTCAGACTGAGAGCACAGCTTTCCTCCTGCTGAGCACCAACTGATGGACCAGATCCAATACTAGTGTTTGCTCTTAAATCACTCCAGTCTGTCTATCGGCATGTTAAATTAGTTGGGAAAACATTTGCTTGAGCAAAGAACAAAACCTGATTAAAGTATGTGTGTGTTGTTAATAAAGCCAAAATGAATAGAGACGTTATAATGTTCAAACCACCAGCATGTTTAACTTCAGTCTGGTGACTGTTGGGGGATTAAACCGTCTTATGTGTCGCCATGGTATTTATAATGTGTAAATGTTATTAGTTTTATTTAGGCTAATGGAAAACATGATAGATAGATAGATAGATAGATAGATAGATAGATAGATAGATAGATAGATAGATAGATAGATAGATAGATAGATAGAACTCTGTTTTCTTTGTTTCCAAAATAACAGCTCAGGACTATAATCTAATCCGGACAAAATGGAGGATAAAAAGACAAAGGTCCCACCAGCTCACTTGGTTCAGTTCGGCTTTGTTTGGTTTTCACTTGAATGTAGAAAAAGGCCTGACCTATAAAGGGCCAGAACAACGATCAATAATTCAAATTCAGCCATTAATTTAAATCTGTGTACCGTAAACATCAATGCAAAACACTCTTTAAATAACTAAACAAGCAGTTCAGAAATCATATGAGGCTTTCAATGCAGTGTTCATTAGGAAAACGAATAAATTTTACTGCAGTTATATTCAAACATGCTACTTCTGGTTAGCATGCCACAAAACTGGTCTCTCCCTCTCTCTAAAATCCGAAATTAATTAGGCATCACAGCCGAATGAAACGACTCTTCTCTTCAAATGAATCAGTGTGAACGTTACCTGAGTGCCATCTAATCATAAAGGTTTAAGAAACAGCCAAAGTTCAGCAGATGATGCTTCTTCCAGGCTCCATGTCTGCTAATCACATCAAATCAACCTCATCGTTTAACTTCTGTTGTAAATGTTGGAGAAAATCAAAACATTTGGGGAAAAACTTATTTACTCACCTAATGGAAGGTAGAATAAAGGATTTGCATCATTGTGCCTCAGGAAACTATCTCTAATTTTGTGTATTGCTCATCATTCAATAAAGAGCTAATTGAATGCATAAGAAGAACCAGCTTTATGTTCTAATCATGGGTTGAAACACCTTTCAGGAACTCGGTGCAGCTTTTATTGCTGAATGGGACAGAAGAGGCGCAGTTAGAGGAAATGAACCAGAGTCTGATGGGACTAATGGCCAAGCTGGCAATGGTCTCCTGTAATTTCTACAGCTCAGAAGAGCAGCCATGTTCAAGAGAGAGAGAGAGAGAGAGAGAGAGAGAGAGAGAGAGAGAGAGAGATCACTCTGCACTCTGTGGCGTCCAAAAGAGGCCAAATGACCCCCGACACATGATGAGGTCACTGCTGGGCAGGAGCTGCATAGACACAGACGCCATGATGATTATATGAAAATGCTATTTTTTGTAATTTAGGACATAGATGTCGATATTGTCAGGATCTTGGGATTCTTTTTTCTGGGTTTGTAACTGTCCATTTGTTTTGCTGGAGTTTCTCTTGTTTTGATTAGATCAGCATTGTTTCTGCTTTACATCTGTATGTTTGTAGTTATTTTAGATCATATTTCATTTATGTATGTTTTGTGTTTAGTCATTCTTTGCCAAGCTCGTTTGTTCATGTTTACTCCTCCTTTCTCCGCTGTGCCATCTCTCTCTCTGCCTTTCTCTCTCTCTCTCTGTCTCTTTCTCTCTCTCTCTTTCCCTCCCTTCCCCCCTCTTTCTCTCCCATTTCCGGTGTTATGCCCAGAAACGTTCTTCCCTAATTTGCGTCCCCTGTCGCGCATCGCTCTAAACTCTCGCATATCGACGACAAAACGGACAAAAATATGTTTTTGTTTTTCTTTTAAGCTATTATGGTATATAAAAAAAAAAAGCAGAGAATTTCAAACCATTTGCGGAGAAAGTTTACAACAGACACGGACTGAAACAAAGTTTGACTCGTGTGTCAACAAAGATGTAAAAACCGTATTTATTTAAAGTAATTTGCGAAATAAAACCCACCGTTTTAGGAATTACATGGTTAAGAAACGTGATAATCTTTAAAATTTCCTGCTCGGTCATATTTTTGTCCGTTTTCTCGTCGATATGCGAGTTTAGAGCGATGCGCCTCCCGCCATCTGTTCAGTCAGATATACGCTGTCAGGACAGCAGACATGCAGCGAGTGCGCATGTCCGCGCATGCGCACTAAGAAGTCCGACCATAGTCAATTTAATGACGAAAATAAGTCATTAAATTGTTTATAATATGATATAATATGATAATTAGATATATATACAGGCGTTGTCATGGTTTCAAAGTGTATTTAAAGCAGCTGCAGTCAACTAAACACAAGACTGTAAAACTCATTAACCTATTAACCGCTAATCGGTTAATAGTTTAACCCATATAAATCTGATTTCTATGGGTTTATATGGGTCTGACAAAGTGTATGATGATCTACGTCATGATTCTATGCTGCTGATTAAATAAAATCATATGGTTTTGACAGCGGAAACATGTCTGAGCTACTAAATCTGTTGTTTATGAAGTGAGTTTTATAAAACTACAACATGTCCTTTAAATCTCATCAACTGTTTTTTAAATAGTTATAAAACCATAACATTTAGTGCAAAACATGTCGATTGTTTTTGAAAGATTCAAGACTCCATTTGCTACAGAAGAGGATTAAGGCCGCCGAAAAAAAAAAATAATTCTGAGTTTAAAGTCATAATTCTGAGTTTAAAGTGCTTTTGGATTTGGGAGGAAGCCGGAGAACCCGGAGAGAACCACACATGCATGGAGAACATGCTAACTTCATCTCAGAAGTCTGACTTTAATCTCAGAATATAAAATTAAAGTCNAAAAAAAAAGTCTCGTGTACAAGTTGTTTACCTGTACAGCTGCAAAACACGTGATTAGTGATGTGATTAGTGGCCCTTTGGTAGGAATCACTAATCTCTACCCAAGGGACCCGACAGTCATGCTTTTGGATTTGGGAGGAAGCCGGAGAACCTGGAGAGAACCACACATGCATGGAGAACATGGAGACTCCATGCAGTCACTGTGAAGCCCTGGAGGTCAAGCAGGAGGCTGACAGGACTCACTATGAAGCCCTGGAGAAGTGAAATGTATCTATATTGCATTTTTCTATTGGAGGAGAGTCTCTGACCACACGACTAAATACAAGTGGCTGCTTCTGTGGCTGTGGTTGGTCTGAAACAGCCGCAAAACACGTCATTTTGCGGCATCATCCCATGGGGAGGATCATCAGGTGTCTAACAGTCATGCTTTTGGATTTGGGGAAGCCGGAGAACCCGGAGAGAACCCACACATGGAGACTCCATGTAGTCACTGAAGCCCTGGAGGTCAAGCAGGAGACTGACAGGACTCTCTATGAAGCCCTGGAGAAGTGAACTGTATCTATATTGCATTTTTCTATTGGAGGAGAATTTCTGACCACACGACCAAATACAGGCGTGTCTAACAGTCATGCTTTTGGATTTGGGGAAGCCGGAGAACCCGGAGAGAACCCACACATGGAGACTCCATGTAGTCACTGTGAAGCCCTGGCGAAGTGACCTGACTGTCACAATTCAAAAGTCCAGTGTCGAGTCTCTGGTCAGCTGCTCCAGGTCCAGCTGCAGGTGGTGTAGATGCGCTGGAAGATCGTCCCTTTCTTCTCCCGATCAGCCTTTTCCTTCTCCAGGGCGGCGTTTTCGTGCTCCAGGTTATCGTTTATCTGCGCCAGGGAAGCATTTATATCCACCAAAATGGTGCGTTTCCTCTCCAGATTGGTGTTTTCCTGCTCCAATGTGGTGACTTTCTGACTCAGGGTGTTTTTTTCCTTCTCCAAGGAAGTGGTCGTTTTCTCCAAGACGGTGATTTTGTGCTCTAGACTTTTGCTCTTCACCTCCAGGACCTTGTTTTTCAGCTCCAGGGCCTTGTTTTTCAACTCCAGGTCCTTCTTTATCTGCTCCAGGGTGGTGACCTTTTGGTCCAGGGCCGTGTTCACTTCCTCCAAGGCAGTTCCTGTCTCCACCAGGTTGGTTTTGTCCTGCTCCAGGATGGTGATTTTTTGTTTCAGGACGGAGTTAATTTTCTCCAGGACAGTTGTCTTCTGCTCCAAGATGGCGCTTTTCTCCTCCAGAGTTTTGCCTCTGGTCTTCATGGCCGTGTTTTCCTGCTCCATGGCCGTGTTTTCCTGTTTCAGCGCCGTGTTTTCCTGCTGCAGGACCGTCTTCTCCTGCTCCAGTCTGGAGTTTTCTTCCATTAAATGTCTTATGATGTCCGATAAGTCATTTAGTTCCTCGTCTTTCTTGAGGAGCAAGTTGTCTCTTTCATCCGTCATCGAGAAAATTCGGACTTTCTTCAATATTCCATAAATATATTGAGTCATTTTGTATGTCTTGTGTGTAGATATCTGTAAACTGATCTGTCTCCTTACTCTGTCACTTCTGCAATGATAAGGACTTCAGAACTCAAGCCTGCAGCCTTGTGACATCAATGCCTCAGTCTGTGTGACATCAATTTGCATGATGTCACAAACTGATGTCACGACCTCAACAGATCAACTAGAAAACGACTGAAGTTTGAACAGAAACAGCTGCAGCTCGGCTGGCGGCCACTGCAGACAGTTGAGCTGGTAAAATGTCACTGAAACACTTGGGAGTCGATGTCCTGCACAGCAGGGGGTCAAGACCAAGACTCTGAACAAGGATACAAATAACACAACAATGATTTAGCTTTCATGCACATTTTGTGTTCATGTTGACACACAGTGTGTTCAGATGTACATAACATTATAACTGGATGTGTTAAATATTTCAACACATTTTTGTGTAAATCTGTTGGTCAGACAGATTTTCTGACAACAGATTATATTATTCTATATTATTATTATTATTCTCAATGAAAGTTTCAAGTATTTTTCTTCTAAAATGGTTTTCAATTTTTTTGTATTTATAAAATGTTTTACTTCATCTAAAAATGCAATTACTATTACAGTAAGATTTAAAGAGACAGAGGCCAATTTCAAAGCATGAGATACACTTATTTTATATTAAAATAAAATTCCCTTCTCACCACTTATTACATAAGTAATTATGAAATTTAAAGTCATAATTATGACTTTCACAGTCATAATTTCGACTTTAAAAGTTATCATTTCGACTTTCACAGTCATAATTATGAAATTTAAAGTCATAATTTCGACTTTCAAAGTCATAATTCTCATTAATCTCATGGTTATGAGATTAATGAGAAATCTCTTTAAATCTCATAATTTTGACTTTGAAAGCCGAAATTATGACTTTGAAAGTCGAAATTATGACTTTAAATTTCATAATTATGACTTTTAAAGTCGAAATTATGACTTTTAAAGTCGAAATTATGACTTCCTGTTTAGCTTTTTTTTCATGACGGAAATGGGTTTCCATAGGATTTTTCCTAATCGTATAATAAAATAATTGAAATAAAGGCAGAGATTAAGAGACACAAGTTGTCCAAATAACGGCTGCCGTAACCTACCTCCATCCACTAGGGGGAGCTATTTGACAGCGTAGTTAAAGTGAGGAAATTACACAACAATTTATGAAGAATAAGTCAGATTACTCAGTGTTTCCATTAGTTTACGTATTTTTTAAGGAACAATGCCAAGAAAAGGCAGTTTGAGAGGTAAATCCTGCACTTAAAAAAGCGATAATCAAATATTCCATCTTTTTCTGCTAATAAACCAAAAACAAATCACAGCTGATATCTATGACGCAACAACCTCCTTATAGTCTATTCATTTATAACAACACACTTATAACAAAAGACTCCTGACGCTGTTGAAGTTTGTGCGTATGAGTCACATATGACGTCCTTCTGACGTCATGTCGTTGCTCCTCACATGTGGAAATGTTGCGCGTTACGTCGGTTACGTGTGAGTTTGTTGTTTTATTGACACCGGAAACTCGTAATAACATCAGGAATCCCGCGGTGCTCCCGCTGGTTCTGGACTTTAATCTGCTTTACGGCACATCCGGTCAGAAATGGTCGGTTATGTGACGGAGGGTCGCGCCGCCATCGCTCCTCTCACGCCAACACTATTTTCATTGTGGTCAAAGATGAAGCGCAGTTCAAGATGGTTCCCCTCCCAGCGCAACTGAGACCAAAAGTACAGCGTAAAAAGTTCACAAAACATATAAATCCTCAATTTAACATTTTTAAAATGAAATAATATAAGTTTATAGAAGCAGCAGAAAGGAATGTAAACGTTTTAAAAATTTGAACCCCTAAAATAAAGTTTTTACCAGAGCGGTAAAGAAAAACTGATTCAAACTCATGTTTTTTAAAATCAGCTTTGATAATACTTAATAATATGTAATATTATTAAATATTACATAAGCGTTCATTTTAAACAAGTTACCAAGATTGATATCTTCTAATTTTCCCGGATTGAGTAACGCTTAGCTTTTTCAATTTGAACTGGAGTGAACAGAAATATGTAGGATGACGAAGAGAGTTAGCTGTTGTTGTTTGGAAATGCTAACCCAAAATTAGCATTTCCAAAATATTACATATTTAATAATAGTTTTAATGGTTTTTATTGTATACGTTATCTTTCTTTCTCTGGCTATACTAGCCAGAGCTATTGCCATAAACAGGAGCTAACAAAAAATCAAAACAGATCAAAAATTTAAGGTGAAAATGAAGCATCTTCAGGTCGTTGTAACATCATTCTTAAATACTTGATCAAATATTTCATCCCAGTGCTAACCGTAACCAGTTTGAGTTACAAACTGGTGCTGTGTCTAGCATCCGCTACCCTCTTCCTTGGGTTAGCATTTCCAAACAGCAGCAGCTAACTCTCTTCTTCATCCTACATATTTCAGTTCACTCCAGTGCAAATTGAAAAAGCAAAGCGTTACTCAATCTGGAAAAATGAGAAGATATCAAACTTGGTAACTTGTTTAAAATTAGCGCTTTTCAGTTGAAGTTACATTCAGAGTTAAAATAATAAGGCACACTTAAAAATACCACTGTATTTCAAAATCCTCTTTGTACTGTTAGACGTAATAGCGCTTGTGTGATGTAAGCTAACGGGGTATTAGCCACGAGAGGTGGTGACGTATTTCCGATTTAATTTATGCCACATAGATTGGTTCTGGTTCCCGCTTGCTCCTATTGTTTTTACCCAAAGCTGCAAGATCTGTACCATGAAAAAGACGCAAAACTTAAAATATCTGTGAGCTACTGGTTCAACAATCGAATTTTGTGGTGAGCCGTTGTGTCAAGTAATTAGCCGGTAGCATCCAGTGCTTAGTTGTTCATTTTCCTGCTGATATCAAGGTGACAGTGGAATGTAGCTAAAACTTAGCCACTACGGCTAACAAACGGTTTGTAGCTGCCTGATATTTCAAAGCTTGAGGATATGGAAGATCCACTGTCAGAAACGGGAAGACGGAGGTTAAAAGGGATGCTAAAACAATGCTAATGATAGCAGGTATGTTATGTTTGGAATGATGAAGCATCTGGTGCTGACATATTAGCATGAGGGTAAGTGAAAATCTGCTTGAGGCCCCAGAAAGGCTCATGAAACCAATTCCCCCGGCAAAATGTGAAAATAAGAGAATAATTTATAAATATTCAAGACTTTTTTTCATGAAAACTCGTTGTTCCTGATCTAAAAAATAAAAAAAACACTTGAAAATATGACGCAAGCTTAGCAAACGGAAGTCAAAGCGCTTAACCGGAAGTGAGCCCCCAAGTTCCCCTTGAGGCTCATGAAACCAATTCCCCCGGCAAAATGTGAAAATAAGACAATAATTTATAAATATTCAAAACTTTCTTTTATGAAAACACGTTGTTACTGTTCTAAAAAATAAAAAAATACTTGAAAATATGACGCAAGCTTAGCAAAAGGAAGTCAAAGCGCTTAACCGGAAGTGAGCCCCCAAGTTCCCCTTGAGGCTCATGAAACCAATTCCCCCGGCAAAATGTGAAAATAAGACAATAATTTATAAATATTCAAAACTTTCTTTTATGAAAACACGTTGTTACTGTTCTAAAAAATAAAAAAATACTTGAAAATATGACGCAAGCTTAGCAAAAGGAAGTCAAAGCGCTTAACCGGAAGTGAGCCCCCAAGTTCCCCTTGAGGCTCATGAAACCAATTCCCCCGGCAAAATGTGAAAATAAGACAATAATTTATAAATATTCAAAATTTCTTTTATGAAAACACGTTTTTCCTGTTCTAAAAAATAAAAAAATACTTGAAAATATGACGCAAGCTTGGCAAAAGGAAGTCAAAGCGCTTAACCGGAAGTGAGCGCCCAAGTTCCGCTCGGGGCATTTACCCGGACGGGCCCGGCCAGTGGAAAGAGGGAGGGTCACACTCTCGCTTCCAGTCGCTGCTCTTTGGCGGACGCCTGGCTGTGGATGACAACCGTCCAGCTCGTCGCAGAAACTGAAACAGCGGTGCTGCTGCTGGGCTGGCCGGGCCGAACCGAGCCGAACCGAACCGGGGAGGGGAAGGATTCACCGACACAGCCCGAGCATGGCGACCCAGAGCACCGCATCCTGCACCGGATCCACGCTGCTACAGCCAATCAGCGACATCATAGACCTCCCGCTCGACCAGGTACGAGTCCAGATCCAGGCTTTACATAGAGACCGAGTCCAGATCCAGGCTTTACATAGAGACCGAGTCCAGATCCAGGCTTTACATAGAGACCGAGTCCAGATCCAGGC
>CAEGAF010002084.1:0-77786 GCA_903067075.1 Micropoecilia bifurca
GTATACAGCTAACAATAGCTGTATTTAGCTATTGTTAGCTAACAATAGCTAAATACAGTTACTATATGCCAGCTTTTATGCTAACAATATGCAAATAATGTTAGCATAGACATTAGTGTTTTGGCTAATGCTAGCAGTGCCCTGTTTGTAATTGGGTGCTATGGTAACTTAACCTAAAGCACCTATAATAAGAGTATAAAAAGGAAAATGAAAAATGGTGTAGATGTTTTTCTCTTTTTAAATACCCAAAGAAAGAACTGAACACTATCATAAAAGAAAATCTGGAATCCTTCTCCAACTTTTTTCCCACAGGATATCAAATATAAAAACCAGGGAATGACTTAGTTGTCAATTAGTATTCATAAACTTTAAAAAATGAAATTCTCAGCCACTTTTCTTTAGCATATTTCTTAACTACGTGGTTTCATCCTTGGGCTGACAATGGGATCAGATTTTGTTGTTGTACTTCCTACTCCATCTTTTAGTAATGGGAGATTAGAAAGCGCACCGATACGTCTGAGACGAGCAGGTAAAAACATTTCACTGAATTTCAGCTCCTCAGTCAAGTGCAATGCAACGCAACTTCAGTGGAGCACGCTCAAACGCTTGAAACAAAAGTGGCGTGAAAGTGGGACGGCAAGTCTCATCGAGTAGACACAATTACAGAGCTGAGGCGATGCTGTGAGCATGGGATGTAAGACAAGAGAGCCATTTTAAAGGAGATTAGCGCTGACACCTCCCTGTGTCTCAGCATGCAGCGATCACACTGCGCCAGCTACTGTGTGTGGGAGGCCTTTTGTCACTTGTTCCATTCAAAGTGGGAGAGAGAAAACAAGCGATGGGATGACACCCAGCCGCCTCCGATAGATCAAAACCAAACTAATAAGCCAGGATGCTCAAATTAACAATGAGGCCTCTTGTTTAACTCGGCTGTTTGACTTCTTCAGCTGAGGCACGTCAACTACACAGGCACATTTAAATCCATGTGAGGATAAGACTTTGGAAATAATGACTGTGCTGAGTGCCACCGGTAAAAGTAGATGGGTGCAAAAAAGATTTTCTGTCAACATACTTTTATGTTAGATGCTAAAGTGGATGTGCATGCACATAACAACTACAAAAACTGTAACGGCAACAGCATTACGCTGTAGTCTGAGTCGGAGGCTTATTAAGAGGCCATTCATCCTTCCACTGAACCTAAAGCACATAAGGCGCCGTGTTTGCTGGAGTAATCTATCTTTATTGTTGCCCTGGAGAGGCTTGTTGAAAATTAATTTAGGCCGGTCAACACTCGAGAGCTCGCTCCCCTGAGATACGCAGTTTAACCCTCGTCTCGTCTAACGTGACCCAGCGCAAACACTTGAATCCACATTCCACTCAGTGCCTCTCAATAGTGAGAGAAATGATTATTTACCCATTTCAGAGCTCAATGCATTTCATCCGCCTTCACCTTGTCCAGCCTGTTGTGTCAGAGTGTTGGGCTATCAAGTGTCCAATACAGCTTTACATTTTCTCATTCAGTAGACCAAACTGATTAATCTGACATATTCATATGAACACGTAAAGCTTTATACATAACATGTAACAAAAGCATTTATAATAGCACTTTTATAATCTCAAACGACAATGTATTTTCCCGAAATGTTTTAATGGTAGACCAACACATACTAGTTCACACTTTTAAAGTGGAAGGAACATTTTTTTCACAACTGATTGTTGCATGTTGTGCATTTTTATTCATATCCCTTGAGTCATGTTGTGTGTGAAATGTCTCACTTTGGTACATCAAGAGACTGAAATTTTTGCACCTTTGCAAAAATTCCTAATTTTTTTTAAAAAAGGTATAAAGTTTTCCGGGGCAATACTAACAAAATTGCATTAAAGTTTTTGTCAAAAAAAAAACCTGTAAAAAAACTGTTGCAGAGCAATGTTCATAACTAGAATAACTCAAAATACTTTACAGGAAGAAAGCAACAAAACATGGTTATTATTTAAAATAATATGCAAAAACATTAAAATGGCAAAGTTTAGCAAATAAAAACTAATAAAATGATACTCTTTGCTGATAAACGCCATTAATGTTTTCAGCCAACATTTTCTGCATTTCTCAGGTTTATAGTAAGGAACATAGAAACTAAATGTGGCATCCATTTGTTTACCTTCTGTCCTGGAGACACTGGATATACAATGTCTGATGGTTCTACCTTAACTTGTATCTGATCAGTAATTCTGAAATGCATTAAGGTCTAAGATCACTAACCGCTTAAGAGACGTGCTTCCAGATTCAGCTGAGAATCTGGAAGCAGAATTTTAGATAAACTAGAGCTGTATAAGAGACCAGAACAAGGATCATTACAATAATCAAACCTACAGGAAATAAAAACATGCATTTTTTTGTCCTTCTTTGATAGGAAAACCTATACATCTCTGGAAAAAGGATGCACTGAACCTCATTGAAAACCTCATGGTTATTCCACCAAGTATTTATTTCTGATCTCTTCCTGAGTTGAAACATTAGTATTGTTGTTTCTAAATGAATATGAACTTGTCTGAAAGCACTGCACCTTTTTTTTTGTTATTTTTGACCATTTCTCATTTTCTGCTTGTAATTTCAGAGACATGTCAGCAGTTCATAGAATAAAAGAACAATGTTCATTTTACTCAAAATGAACTTTCATAGGTTTTACTCAAACCTATAAAAAGTAAAATCAGAAGAACTGATCATTTTAAGTGGTCTCTCAATTTTTTCCAGAGTTGTTTTTTGGCCACTAGTATTAGTAGACTTTATTTGATTCTTCATTAAGTTGAAGAAACTTCTGTTTCATGGGTATTTTGCACAAATTGACTCACTGCCTGCAGTCGACTGTGGTCAAATGGTGAAGCAGAAATCCAGAGTTGTATGCCTTTACCATTTATATTGTAGATATTGTCATACTCCATGATTTGAACAAGCTTCAGATAAATTTTGATTGAAAGTGACCCTAGAGTGGAGCCCTGAGGTATCCCAGATGCGATTTTTATTTTCTGTGGTTTATAATCACCAAAAAACACTAAGGTTTATTAGATCCTCTAAAATGTTTTCTTCCATGACTTTAGTCCAATTCATCTTTCATCAGCTCTTACAAATTTCCTTAATCCTAAAATAAAAACATTCCTACGAATAATAATCTCATGAATAATCACCAACTTATGACTTACAAATTGATCTTACTTTTTAAATCTTCTTCTTACCGATGGTCATTTGTTTCTCACCTGAGCTTCTGAACAACGTAGGCGAAAATAAAAAGCTTTCTGTGAAATATTCTGGTGCAAACTACCCCTGTCCAATCGAACGAGACGCACACATGAGCCGTTTTGTCAGAGCAAGCGGTGATGGTTTGGTGGTGAGCGAAGACACCAGAGGAGAAGCGCCTGCGTTGAGGTTGCAAAAGAGTGAGCAAGAAAAGAGAGAATGGGGCTCAACCCCCCCACCCTCACATCAAAGCTTTTCCCTCCAGCGTTGTCTTGTGATATTTATTTATTGAGATGATTTTGCCAGAAACCCAGTGGCCGGGCTGTGCCCCCCCCTCAGCTCTTTGATATGTTGCTTGGTTCTTAGCTGGCTGTCCTTAGAGAAAGAGGGGTCGAGTAGGGGGGTCAACCAAAGACACCCCCAGAGGAAAAAACATGGCTCACAGAGCACACATAGAAACGGCACACAGACCAGCGTACACACATCTACACGGAAACACAAAAGCAGATGATGCATGAGGAAAGGGTGAGTGTGTTTGTGTGTGTGTTGGTGCGTGTGTTTGTGGGGGGATTAGGCATTGATTATTATTAAAGGGCCAATGATTTATTTCCTCCACCATTTGAAGGAACATGGCTCACATCTAAATGAATATCCGATTAATACCTTGGAGTTACTTCGGCTTGTGTTGCCATGTTGAATCCGCGCAATGTGAGTTCAAAATGAAACGCAGTAGAGGTGGGGTTTACACGCGTTTTCACAGCTCAAACTAAAGTTTTATGTTTCAGACTATTGCAAACTGTGCAGAATTGTGAAGTAAAAGGATGTATGCTTTTATCATTTCTTACACAAAATAAAAAATCAAACAAGTAAAGTTAAAGTATTTGTTTTCAGCTCCCTTGACTTGGTTCTATATTACAGCTGGAAAATGCTTCCATGTCTGTGTAGAAGAAACACATTCACAAAGCCTCATGCTGCCACTACCATGTTTCACAGTAGGAACGTTTAGTTCATACAAAGCCTTTCCTTTTTGCTGCTCTCCCAGATAGATACAATTTGTGTAATGCAGCTGTTTCCAGTTTTGTCACCTATTCTTTCTGTAAAATTTACCCGAAATATTTGAAAGAAAATACAATTTGCAGAGGTTAAATGCCTGGACGCAATGCGGTTGGCACATTATTGGATGGCGTTTATAAGGCAGCCAATCCAGGAGCGGCGTTTATTTTCCTTGGCACTGATTGGCTGTACTCCCAACAGTAGATAACATATAAGGTAAACTGTATAATAGATTCTGCAGTAGACCCAAAATAATTCCCACTGTCTATATTAATGCATACTGAAGTATATTTGTCATGTGAACTATTAAACGAAGCAGTTCTAAGCGTTTTGAAGGAGATCTGAAGTGTTTGCGTACATTAGCTATTTAAACTGGGTTAATATTGTGAATAAATTGCATCAAAATGTGCATTATATTTACAAAATAAAGCAGATTTAGCGGCTGCTGGTTGCACTACATTTTTCTTAGGGGTATCAGAGTAAAAGTGGCTGAATACAAATCCACATCATACCTTTTTGCTTGTAAATTATGTTTCAAATAATGCATTATTTTCCTTCTGCTTTACAGCTACTTTCTAATTTGTGTTGATCGATTGTAAAACTTAGACAAAATGAATTTAAAATGTTTGCTTGTTGCATGACAAAACACGAAAAAGGTCAAGGAGTCTAAATAAAAACGTAATTAGTGCAGCGAAATTCTGCAACAACCAACAAATTGACACCTTGTAATAAGATATCTAAACAAACGAGCTGCATGAATACTCTGCTGAGTTAAAGACCAGGTGAAATGAATATCAGCAACGTCACAGCGATACTGTAGCCAGATGAAGATTCCTTCAGGGTCAAAACATGGCAGTGCTGCGTTTAGGAAGCTAAGATTAGCAGCAGCCCAGAGCCAAGACGGGTAGTCCTGACTCAGTAGCTGCAGGTGGAGGCCATTTGTTCACACCATGTCGTGTCCAAGTGTAAAATAGCCTGGGAATGGATCTTGGCTGACATAAGAAAGATTATTTCCATTCAGTGGGAAACCACAGTGCATTACAAGCCAGAATAGAGTTTCACCCCAGATTAAAACAGTCACTTTCTGCTGTCATTTGCAGTGTTGTATAAAGTACTGAAATCTCAAAGTCAAGTAAAAGTATAGGTTCCTCTCCAAAATATGACTTTGGTAAAAGTCCAAGTCACTGACTGAAATGTTACTTGAGTTAAAGTCTTAAAGTATCTGAAACGTCTTGTACTTAAGTATGGAAATTACTGTAAAAATGGATGTACTCAAGTAATGTAATGAAAAGTAAAAAGTAAAACAAGGCAAATGCAGTTTGAATTACATTTTTTATATTTTTGTGAACTTGTCAAATACAGTTAAAATAATGTAAACAACCAAGTGCAGGCAAAATTAAACCTGCTAATAGATAAACCTGCAGGCATCATTTGGTTAAGAAAATGAGGTGCTTTACCTATAGAACAAGGTTAATTAACCTGCTTTACAACTGAACCAGCTTCTGACATGACCCATATATGATTATGTGGTTCATGTCGTATGGGGCTCCATTTGTGTCCGATTTTGTTGCAGTCAATCAGTAGGTGGGTCAAAACACCAGCGTTTCTCTCTCGCTTTTTTGTAACGAGTAACTAAACCACACATTGAAAATGTATCGGAGTAAAAGTACGCAATTAAGTTCGGAAATATAGTGAACTCCAAAATATACTTAAGTAAAGCAGTGAAGTGTTTTTACTTCGTTACTATACAACACTGGTCATTTGTGATAAACTCAAACCAAAGACAAAAAAAGGCATATTTATGATTCAAAGAAATGCTTTAAAAGTTAGACCTAAAATAACAAAGTAAGAACCTGAGACACCAAACTGACAGTGGATTCAGCTCTGAATAAGTTTTGCCCCCCAGTCTGTGGGCCTTGTTGCCACAGAGGATTGACAAAGTGGGAGTCCTTCCTCGCTGTGCGGCAGACGGTAATTTCAGCCTCACGGGGGAGGGGCCGCTCATCTTTTTTGCGTGACAGATCTCCAACATAACGTATTGTCAAATAACTCTTAATACGTCCGGCATGACATGATGTCCATGTTCTCAATATTCAGATTTGCTCTGGCTCATAAACTCATCCACAGCCGCTTGCCATTGGCCCCATCAATCAAGACATCTCCACCCGCCCCCCAGCTTTCCTACCCAAAGCCACCCCCACCCTCTCTCTCTCTCTCTCTCTCTCTCTCGCTCTCTCTCTCTCTCTCTCTCTCTCTTTCTCTCTTTCTCTCTGTCTTTTTTTCCTTCGACCTGTCAGACTTTGAATATGAGGTGGTGCATGAATGGCTTCCAGAAAATAAGCTTCTGGCAGAACAAGATTTGGAAAAGCAGCACTCGCACGCAGAAATTCTGATTCAAAAATGTGCACAGATGTCTTCTCCAAACTTTTTGTTTTTGACACATTGTAAAGAGATTCTGATCATCATGTGGCAGAAGTAAAGACTTTTCTCACTTATCTCTATATTTGTCTTCTGTGTGTTAACACCTGGTGTTTGAGCAGACCTAAAACTCTTTGGGAAACACTCAGGTTGTTCAAGTCTGATGACAAGAACAAACACTGACAGAAGACATCAAGGTCTAACAATCACTGCCCATCGTTCTTCGTTTCTGCCCCTCGATAACTCTCCGGTCAGACAACCCCTATAATTGAGCATGTGTAAACAATAATCCGTCTAAAAGCAGACGGGCCATTTAACACAGAGTGATTGTCTGCATGCGTGGATAAACAAACAGAGCACCACTGGATCTGTCATCGCCTGAACCCCCTTCTAGATAAAGATAGATTGTGGAGCAGGCAGGAGGGGAGGGTGGCAGGGGACTAGGATGGGCAGTAAAGAGCCGCGTCAACTGCTTTCCCTCCTCATGCGTTAAATTCAAAGAAAGCTGATGTGCTAAACCTCCACTGATCAATCGGAAGCAAAAGGAGAGCGGAGGAAACGGGAGACGAGGTGGACGAGCCTCTGGTTAGGCATATGTGATCAGCACATTGGGCCAAATGATGTCATCCATCAGGATGGACACTGCAATTTGCCATGTATTTCCTCATCAATCAAATCTGAGTGTTTCTACAAGGGGTTGGGGGTGGGTGGAATATTTGTTTATGTCTGTGAGTTTGTGCGCCTGCATGTGTGTCTTCTATAGACAGGGAGACGCAATGGCAATTCCCTGTCCAAACCCGAAAGGCATTAAGAGCCTTTAATAGAAAGTAGCGATGCAGTGCTGTCGTTTAACATGCACAGAACCAAAGACTGCAACATCTGAGAAGTTTCTTTGGAACTGAGCCTATAAATATCAAAAAGCAACTGAAATATTTTAAGAGGAATTTGAAAATAGTGAATCTTTGGTTATCTATCTTAATGCTTTACTTACACTTTGAGTAAAATGTGTTCATTCGCCTTCACAGGTCAAAAATGAAACTCTGCAGCTTTTTCGACCACTAGAGGGCGCTGAAGAGCGATAGAAAGCTTTATATACAGGGTCAAGTGATCATTGAATACGCAGAAAGTGAGAAAAGACGAAACTCTATGTAACACTACAACAGTTTTATCCCAATGCAGCAGGACAACATAAATGTTACGCAAGCAGTTTCTCATGTCTCATTCAATGCTCTTTAATTGTGCACATCGGCATGAATGTAAAACTGCTTTTAGATATGCTAACATACTTTGTCAGTTAGGAGCATTTGGGACAAAAGTGCAACATTTACGATGGTAGCTAAGAGTTGCTGATATAAAAATGTAAATATGTTTTAACCTCATTAGGAGATGCTATGGCTCAGTCTATTTAGTCATTATTTTTGAATTCATATCTATTTTTTTGTTTGTTTTTGAATGTCTTACCTGAGTAGTCTCATAGATTTCACCTGTAATATTTTCATTTTATTTTTGCTTTTACTTCTGATTTTTACTTAAATTGGTTTTATTGCAAGTTAGCATTTTTGCTATAAACTAACTCTTTGATTGAAGAAGTAAAAAGGTGATTTATTGGCACACGAAATAAAAAAATTATTGCGCTAATGTTGCTAATACTAGCTTGTGTAAGCAAACAGCCAGAGAATATTTGATTGTAGCTGTTATTTTTTCTCATTCTATCCTAAACATTTTCCAGTTTTCCTATTATTGATCAAAAACAAGATGTTATTAGCTTCAGTTCTATATTTTAGAAAGTGTAAAGTGTCAGTTGAGTTCAGGTTGCTGCATACCTTAGCCATCTCTGTTGGTACTGAGGAACTCCCTGTACAAATTACCTTCACTAATCACTTTGTTTCGTTAAATTTGTGGTCAACCATTCTCAATAAACTCAATGCACAAGATCTCAAACTAGATCTGACCTCTGAGCGTCATCCTTGCTTGATTTCCTAAAAGATTTCTTAAACTTAACGGTTTTATAGCCACAGACAAAATCCCTTTGTACATTTAGACATGCACTGCCCCCAAAATGGCACCAAAAGAATCCAGTTAGTCTCAGCAACTTAATGTTGTTTAAATCTTAGAGAAGTTATCATAAAACTGACAGCTGCAGAAGAAGCATTTAAAGAATACTGACAGATTTGTGTACATATTTGCACGGAGGCAATTTTAGTTTTATCCCGTAAAGCAGATGCTGAAACAGCTGAGTGCTTTGAAGTGGCAAAAGCTAATATTCCTAACCTAAACTCTGCTGGGTAGAGAAAAACTGAGCTGTTTTCTGTTCAGCTATACAGGATGGAAAACAATCAACATTTTGAAAAGGGGAGTAAATGAAAACATTTACAAAAGAAGTAATGTTGGTTTTGAAAATGTAGAAGTTGTAATTCAGTTTCAATCTGATTTGTGTTTTGATTCATTCCTGCATCCTTTCATTCATTCTTTATTATAGACATGAAAGTAGATATAAATTATCTTGTGTTCATTTTTTTTTTCATTTTCACAAATTTTACAAGCTGATGATGATGAGTGATGATTGAATTTAAGATCACTTATTTCAGAATAAAATAGAAAAGAGGGAAATTCAGGAATAAAAGCAGCAACAGATGTTCATACAAAAACTTCTTAAAGTGTTAGAAACAATATATATAAAACATTTTCATTTTGATTTTACTTGTTTTAGAAAACATGTTATAGTTTTTCAGAAAAACCTTTGACAAAGTTGTAAAAGTTTATCTAGAACCAGCAGAGACACTTTTGTCATTCTGCCAATTTCACTGAACAAAGAGAAAAAACTGTAAAAATATATTTGCTTCTTGAAAGATTTCTTCAGTTTTTGCTTTTTGTCATACTTACATCTCAAATATTCAGTAAAAGAGAAAAATACGAAATTTAGTTTTTAGATAATTAGTTGTTTGGAGTATAACAGCTATTCAAACCAACTTGTGAATAGTTAGCTCCTTACATTTAAACCTGAACTGAATGTAATTATCCAAAAACTGCTGACTGTCTGACCTGAAAAACAAATACATATACAAAACGGGACAACATGAAGTAGGCTAAAATATACAAAAATAAACATCTATCGGTCTGGAGAGAGATCTACAAAGATGCTGCCATAGTCAGAACATTATAGTCTCCATAGTCTCCAGCCATCGTCAGAACATTATTATCAAATAGAGAAAATATGGGATATGGGAGAACCTTTCCATCTGCGGCCTCTCGACCAAAATTACTCCAAATTATTATAATGTTGAGCTTGGTTCCACAGTTTCTGTAAAAATAACTCTTAATGCTCTAGACGTCATGATTCTGAGTGTTGGGGGGTTTTGTGTGTGACAAGCCTGATCAGGTAAATGGGTTGCCAGCTTTCCTAATCAAGAGCCCTCGTTATAAGACCAACACCCATGAAACTCCACAGTGTAAACGTTAAATTTAATCCCAAGCCTCTTTATATATTCTGAGATATTTTTCCTGTTACCCGCCACACTTTTATTTGGTGAACTTCTCACCGTTGGTAAGCGACTCCCTGAGATCACCTAACAGAATCCAGTTCTCATCTAGACAACTCTCCTCTTCCACTATCATCCCCTGCCAGAGCCTGGATTCCAGTCTAAACTCAACACTCACCTGTCAGCATTTACTCACTTGCCTGACTCAATTACCTCATCCTGAAGAACTGCAAGGATCCTCACTTTTTCCCTTCTCTCACAAACGTCTCCCGGATGAAGCTGTGAATCCAGAGTCATTGTTTTCAATACAATTATTTATTGATTCCATTCGTCTCTGAGTAGTTTTTATATATAAACCATCTGTTAAAGGTTTCCTGCATATGTCCTATTGGAGGTGACCTAGAGCTTGGTGTTCAAACTACATACCAATCATGCACGTTATGGTGCCTTCACAGCAAACGCATCTAGAGCATCAGGAACGTCTGGCTTGCAAAGTCTATGGCTGCGTTCACACTGCAACTCTGATTTTTTATTTATTTATTTTAACGTCATGCGACCTGTATCTGATCTTTTCATGAGAGTCTGAACAACACAAGTCGGATTCTTTTCGAATGAAACCCAGGCCACTTGGATATTCAAATGTCGCATTCATCAGACCTGAACGTCACTGATACTCGACAAACGTCATTATTGTGTGTCCTGATACGGACAAGCGGAAAGAAAACAGATTCAGTATCAATGTCATCACACATTTTCAGTGACAAATCTAATTTGTCCGTGTGTAGCAGTCCACTAACGGATGTTTTCTTGCTTTCTTTTTTTTTTCATGCTTTCTTTTTTTTTTTAAAGCGTCTGCATTCAAAGTGCACACGAGTCAAACTTTAAGCGTTGGCCGTATTTTTTAACTCGCATTTGTTGTGAACGCACCATTGCTGATCCTGTTAGTTCCTCCTTTTGCTGCCAAACCAGCCCTCACTCTTTGAAACACCAACAGGGCCACTAAAGGTAGCGAGATGCTGGCACCTTCAAGACCCAAATGATGAACCTGTTAATCCAGAACATACTACTGGTTATCTAATTGATAGATTTGTGTATTTTAGTGTACTTTCCTTCTTAAAGTGTGTCCTTCAGCAATGCTAAGGTGGATCATGCAGCACTTGTCAAAGTAATATACACTTGGAATGTGGGACTTGAGGAATGTTGCCCAAATAAGTATTATGAAATCCACACAAGTAACAATTTTTGTATCCTTAAAAGGCCTTCTTTAACTCTGTACACTATGTATTTCTCTTTGTGAATAAAGTTACCTTCATGACGATTAATTCCTCCGTCCTTTTCACAAACCTTTTCTGAACTGGCAGACCAGAGCCGCCGTCATCATTTTCCTGGTTTAACTGCATTGTGATATATATATATATATATATATCTTCCCTGTGTTGGAGGAAAACAACATCAATTCATCTCTGGGACTCGAGAAGATCAAGTTCACCCCATTATTAACCTGCAGCCCCCCTCTGACCTCTCCAGCTCCCACCCAGCAGGCAGCAACATGTGCATCTCATTGTGAGCTGAGTCATTGGCCTCCTCTTACCCCGTGTGTGGAGATCCAGAGATGATTTAGGAGCCTAACAGATTGGTCCCAAGTGACTCAGGCGCTTTGCGAAGTAAAACGCTTGACAAAAGGTTGAGCCCTAACTGCTGAGCAGGCAAAGTCGGAGTGATTTAGGACTTTCAAACCTCAAAACATTCGAAACTCTAAAAACTTTTCTTAGATTTTGTCTTTGCATCACTAATGTAGCGACAGCTGTTTTGCTATCAACGTATGAAAACAAACCACCGCGAACCATCTATTAACTTGGATCTGCACATCATAGAAACCACATCAGACTTCTTGTTCTTAGTGATGCATTGTTATTTTGACAGTAACAAAGCTTCCAAAGAGCAACGAGGAGCATGATGTGATGAAAACACATGCTTCTCATTGGCTGTACTGTACACAAAGCCAGACTTACTCATATCTGTCATTTGAAAGTAAGACGAAAGGAGAAATGTATTTTGTTTCACTTAGTGTGTGTGTGTTTTTTTTAGATGTTATGTATTCTGCAAATATGAAATTAAGCTGTACTTTTCAAAGGAGACTAAAATAACTGCAACATTTCAAACAGGTGAGGATCTCAGCGTAATGTCAACCTTAGTTGAAACTTTTCTTTGTTTTATCTGTTCAATTCTATCCAATGAAAGGCTTCCCTTGTGCTAATTTTGTTTTAATTCTACGTAGGAGCTTTTTTTATTACAAATTAATTGATGGAAATATTCAGTAAGTGTGTAAATGTAAAGGCTTTGTTCTATTCCAGTTAAGTCCTTGATGATTAAAAACATATACAGGAATAAATTCAGTTGTACTTCTTGCAAAGGTGAGTAATTACAAATATTAAACATCAATAAAGTAATGGTCCTTTCTATTGTTTCTTTAAGTAGACAGATCATTTTACAACACCATTAAATTAATGAAAATCCTGAGCACAAAATAAAGTTTTCTAACTAGAAATATGGTAGATTGGTGGGTTGTTATGTTTTGGTAATACAACAGGATTACCACAGATATCCACTCTGCAAAAAAAAAAGAAAAGGTGGGTAAAAGTCTTGAAATTGAAGAGATGAAAAAAAGTGTAATTCCCCTCAACCATCAGGAGTATAAACAATTGAAATGTCAGAATCAAACGAAATAACAACCAAACCCTAAAGGGACACGACGTATTTCCCACTACAGCAAGGAAACAACAAAATATTTTGTTTTGTCATTAATTTAAATTTGTAAGTCCATTTTCAAGGATCATTTTATGAGATGAATCTAAAAGATTTTAGAACATTCTTTGTGTAAATTGGTGGATGTTTTGAGGATTTTTGATTTGCCACAGCTAAAAATTCTATTAGCTAATAGAAAGCTAATAAGGCCTTCGATTAGCATTTTCAAGCTAATAGAAAAGTAACTTTTGAAAGACTGCGTATTTACTGAAGTGAATAATACTGACAAATAAAACATAGATTGTTGTTGGGAGAAAAGTGAGACTTTTAACTGCTTCCATTCACCATTTCTACCCTCTGATTTGGTTTCAGTTTGTTAGGTCCCCAATATTTTGACGTCGTTTTGGCTCCCTGAACAAATAACCACAAACATTTTTTCTTACTGATTCAACACTCAAATGTATTGCTTTTTCCTTGAGTAAACATGTTATGGATTGATTGTGACTTTATCACTCTTCATTTCTCAGAAACCTGCCTGCTTTCTTCATGTTTTTCTTCCTCCAAGCTTTGCTTTTCTACGTATTTCTCAACATAAAAATCCCACTAAGTATTGTGAGGTACAAGGCTTTAACACAACTGAAAATAAAAAGCAGTAAAACCTATGATATTTGCTCTTTCAGAATAATAACTCGCATTATTATTTCCTTTTTGCTTTCTTGGATCTGTTTGACCTCCACACACACTTTGCACTCTTCTCTGTGTTTCCAATATTCCAGATGAATAATAGACTTTTTTTTTTTTTTAAAGTCAGAGACGCCTAATGTTGAGCTGCAGCAGAGAGACAAAACAGAAGGACAGTTTTGGGCCGACACTTTTGTGGAAGAATAAATATGCAAAGAGAACAAAAAAAAGAGAGGAAAAGGTAGTGCAGAAAACACACAATGGCAAACACACACACAGCACAGTGTGATTCTCTGCTGCTCGCTCGCTCTTTTCCTCGCTGCCTTTGTCATCCAGTCTCAGTGCTAGCGAGAGAGCTGGCATCCACTCGGGCTGGGAGATGTTCTAAGACCTCTTCTCACTTTGTGCCAGCTCTGCTGTACCCTAGTGGGAGTGCGTTTAAGTTTCCCCATCTGCTTCTGTTCACATTATCTAGCTCCAGGGCAGGCACCTTGCCTAAAATACACACACACACACACACACACACACACACACACACACACACACCCGGAGTGTTATCTTTGTGCTGATGACGCAGTTTTGGAGTTATATGAAGCCCACACACGCACAGCATTGCAGGGGTGTATGATATATATGTATATATTTTATCTTTACCTTCCTTGTCTTTTCTCGACAAAACAGCGGTAAAAATCAAGAGGAAGCGCCGGCCTCTGGAGAGAGGAGGCCGCTAACTTCCTCTGAGCGCAGTGATTGCTGGCTCTTCATCCCCGGGAGGTTAAACCGACGGTGGAGTTCAGAGGACGCAGGGGAGCAAACATCGCCGGTGGTTCGGGCCAGAATTGCATCAGAGCTGATTCCCGTTTTATTTTCATGCTCCTTCACGTCGGCCTCTTTAGTTTAGAGTTTTTTAAGCCGTAAGTAAAACAGGGAAAAGCCGCAGAGGCACCAGGATTATTAGATACCCCCGATCAGAAACAGGGGAAAACAAAAGTAGTGAGTGCCAACGTGTTGGGTTTTTTTTTCTGCAAGTGATATGCGCTGCTCTGCTTCCCTTCCCTTCCCTTTACAATGACAGGTGTCATAAAAAGCTGATTGAGCTGTCTGCCGAAAAGGTTAGAGGTCAAAGTCATCTTGAGCCACAGGAAAGGGGCTAGGGGAAAGTCCGAGATATGATAGACCGGGAGACGAGGGGGCAGCAGGAGGAAATCAGAGGTGATTCTGGGGTGGCTGGGCAATTTGATCACCACCTGACGCGCTCTTCGAAGAAAAAATAAGCAGAACATTGCAGAGAGGGAGAGAAAAAGAGGAAAAATGTGTCCAGCAGGGGGCTTTTCTTCTCCCTGTGTTGGTCGTTCAAAGGCTCAGAAAGACATCAGTCAGAGTTATTTAAAACAGCATAAGTAGAAGTTAAAAATAAGAGCACCGAGAGGCACCTGGCACAATCGCTCTTATGCAAGAAACAAACAAAAATAAATAAATCACATAACACTTCTGCCCATTTCTGGAAGCCACACGTCTAAAAATTTATGCCAGATATGAAAGTTTACACACCTCTGCTAAAACGGCAGGCTGGTGTGATGTAAAAATGCAAGATTCTGATAAATCATTTAATTTTTTTCACTTTTAACACAACCTGTAACTTGTCCAACCAAAACAAAACAAAGAAAGACAAAAACAGAAAATCTTTTGGGGGGAATAATAAATAAAAACGTTAACAATGTGGCTGCATAAATATTTTTTTACCCTCAAGCTAATATTTTGTTGAATCATTTTTTTTCTTTTGCCCATGTTTCTTTGTGAAAAACACTTCACATCTGTGTTATAGTGAGTGCAGCCGTCTTCAGATAAAGATTTCCAAATAAATTCAGGCTTGAGCTCGGACTACACCATTCCAAAACGTCAATCTTCCTCTAGAGAAACCATCATTTTGTTGATTTAAATGTATGCTTTGGGTTGTTTTTGTGCTGAAAAATAAAGTTCCTCTTGTTCAAATGTTTTGCAGAAGCCTTAAAGTTTTGACTGGTACTTGGATCTGATTAAGGCCTCGGAAGACAAACTGCTTGATTTCCAGATGTAACAAAACATGAACTTTAACAATACCAACAAAAAAAGAAAAAATACACCGACTGTTTATTTGGAGATCTGCAGCTGCTTCCATCCGCTGTTGATATATTTTACCACAATATTTTGCTATCTGCCTAACTTTCCTTTTTTGAGATATTTTTTTAACGTTTTGGACTTTTTCTTTTTGTAATATAAATTTCCTGCCATATTTTAATCACTTGATAATGACTTTTCCTGTGTTTCATGATATATCTAAACTGTTGTAAAAGCCTTCGTAGCCTTCTCCTGACTCATACCTTTTGACGATGAGATGCAATTCGGAAAAAGTCAGGAGTTTTAACAGTTGATCATTTTGAGCAATAGTCAAATCTGTCATTTGTGCAGCCACATTATTTTACTTTTATGTTTCTTGTTCTTCAACGTTACAATTTGCTTCCTGCAAAGTTATTGTACAGGAAAAATATCACATTAAAGACGAATAAAAATATGTTGGTCTCATCTTTTTGCACACAAAGGAACTGGGCTGTGCAGAGTTTTAATATCCGCTGTATGAATGTGTGCCGCTTCCTCCTCTGCTGACAAAGGCTCGCAGGTCAAAGGTCAAGGAGCTGTGACAGCACCTTTTTTTCCCAGTGCCTCTGTGAGAAACAGACCCTGACAGCCGTGCGGCGCCATCAAACCAACAATTTCATCTAAAAAGAACCTTTAGACGCCGTCGGCTTTCGTGTTTCTCCCGGCTCCTGGTCCAGGCTCCTTACGTTTCATGGTCAACAAGATGTTCTTACTCCTTGCTTTACATTAGCTCATCTGCGTTTTGGGCGCCTCTCTTCTCCTTCCGTCTTGATATTTGTCAATACGAGCTCGACCTCAGAGGGCCTCTCCTCTCCTCTGAAGTGGGAGCCTGCGATAGCCTTGAAAACAGACCTTTAAATTAAACGAGGAAGAACACAGATTGTTGTATAATTCATCTCGACGCCCCGCAGAGGCTCCTCCGCGCGGCAGCGTTACTGTCTAGATTAGAATTTCCTTTTGTTGCCGCCTGTTTGTGTAATACACAATGTGGATCCTGCCAGGGCCCAGTAAATTACCTCTTTAAACATTCATTTGCTTTAACCAAGAGGAAGAGAGAGAGTGAGAGGGAGGGATGGAGGGAGGGAGGGGGGGAGGAAAAAAAGCTTCTTGATTTCACATACAATGAATAAGTTAATAAAAAGACACCCCCCCCCCCATTCCCCATCCCCATTCTCTCCTGTGCATGCATTTTTTTCCCTTCTCCACACTTGAAATCATTCTTCGCAAATCAAAAAAAAAAAGAAAGTACGAGAAAGAGAGAGGGAGGGAAGAAGAAAGACAGAAAACTAGAGTGAGACAGAGAATGTCTGCGTATGCAAAAGTACAACAGAAAGAGAAAAAGAAAAGAGAGAGGAAACGATGGGGTGAAGCCGATTGGAGAGGAGAGAGAGAGAGAGAGAGAGAGAGAGAGAGAGAGAGAGAGAGAGGAAGAACCAGATGAGCTCCTGGAATGATGTGCCTCAGAGTCCCCGCTTTCCGTATCCCAAAATACCTGGTGCCTTGGAAATGTGAAAGCCAGGCGTGCGACGGACGCCGTTCCCCAGAGAGGCTCCGCTGGTATCATTAGCGAGGGAAACGGCGGGCTCAAGTGGCGTACAAACTTCAGCAAAACGTCAAGCGAGAGAAATCTGCACGCATTGCGCCTCTTTTTTTGTATTTTTCACCCTCTCTCCCCACTTCTCCTCTGTTCCCCCCCCCCTCACACACACACACACACTTTTTTTCTCCCTCTCGCCCTCTCTTTTTTCTTTCTTTGTGTTGCGTTTCAGATGCGACGCCACTTCTTCTACCAAATTAATATTTCTCAAAATAAAAGGCAGGACAACTTTAAACTAGCGAGCGAAGAAAGGAGCGGGAAGAGGAGAGGAAGAGACAGAGAGGGAGAATTTGGTTCAGTTTGCAGGCTCCCCTGTGAAGTCGGGCCTCTGTCTTCCTGCTCTTCTCATTTTGAGGTCTGTGGTTTTGTCATCTCCGTCTTGGAGTCAGCTCTGTCTAACTGATGAGGTCGTCACAACTGCTTATGAATGCCAAATGAGGGAATAAAAAACAGAGAGCATATTTGCTGGTGGGGGGTCATTTCCATATCCAAGTTTGTAGGATAAGCAGAAATCCTCCTCCTCCTCGACCTGGACAAAAGGATCGTCTCGTTTCTAGACTGTTTCTGCTCAAAGATAGCAACATGCCAACCGAAGGCTTTAATTACATTCGCTTTGGTTTGCTTCTGCAGTCTACGCAGTTACCGTCTTTTCGCTTTTTCCTGGCTCGAACTTAACACACAGCCCTGCCTTTTTAATCCTGAGGAATCAAAACCAGAAAGAGAAAAAAGAATTAAAAAAATAAATCACACTTTGAGAGAGGACCGGGTTCCTTAAATGAGCTGCTGGTGAGGTTTCCTCCTCCTTTCCCAGCAGTGGAGCCACACTGGTGGCAAGGCTGCAGCGCCCAACAGCAATCAGGAGGGACATCGAGCGTCCGCTGAACAACTGGCTGGCGAGCGCAGCCCCAAACGTGTCTTTTCTTGACGCAGACGTAATTGCAAGTTAGGATCTAAATAAACAAAGAGTCGCTGCCCCGACTGGCCCTTGAGGAGCCATTTAGGGGCCTCCAGCCGCTGCTGCACTGCATGCTTTCTTTTTTTCCTCTGCTGCAGCCCAATGAGAGAAGTTCACACAGACCTGTTCGGTACAGCATGCAGCGACTCACCCTGTTATCATGCACTGCATAATTCCTAATGACAACTCCAGCACAAGGTTAAACATATACGGCACATACATTCACGCACAATGTGTAATTTCAGGCACATTATGGAAGCAGAAAAAGGAGCCTTTTCTGTCTAACGACACAAGTGTAATTGTTGAGCAACCCAACCATTAGAGCGTTACTTTAATTTGGGCTTTCCAGCGTGAATCAAAGTTTCACAGAGGTCAACTAAAACCCCTGGGTGGTGCTAAACGTAGAGTGTGGCGGGACGTTTCTCCTCTGTCCTATTTCAGAGCAGGAGACCAGACAAGGACCTATAGGAGTACAAATAGGTCAGATATATATATTTAGGCACATTCCAAGCATATCTCAGTAAATTATTGGGGTTTTGTGGCAACTTTTGAAATTGAATTAAATCGCAAATCGTGGACGGTAGTCAAATGTGCTTTTAACCAGTAGATATCATTGATTTACATGGTCATATTAGTTGTATGCATAGAAAAATGCAAAAATTAAAGATGCAGAACAAAGCTGCAGAAAAGTGCATTGAAGAAAAAAGTCAGAAAGTCAAAAGTTGTTTCACAAGGTTAATATTTGTGGGGTCTAAAAGCAGGACTTAGGGAGAGCGACCCACAACCTACCAGAGCTGCAAAGGTTTTCTGCCGGAGGTGAATGAAAGCTTTTAGAAAAAGAGACATTTTAGTTTATGTTCTGGTTCTGAACAGCATTGGAAGTGAGGTCACCAAAAAAATAACCATATATTTTAATTTAGTGAGTCACAATGTTGCGTCTAAAGAGTCATGTCAAGATAATGCTTCACATATGGTGCCTCTCATCTTAGATATTAAGATGAGAGCAGAAGTTAGATTTTTTTATACTTCATTTGGTTCAGACACAGAAAAACACAATGATGGTTCTGTTCATAAAAGTAACAATGCAGGAGAAACGTTTGTCGTTAAAGAGGAATCATGAAAATTACAAATCACAGCTAAGCATTTTTTTTTTACTTTAAAAACTTTATGCTCACTGATTAGGTCAGTGGTCTGGCTGTTGACTTTGCTAAAGCTAACAGTTGTAGGCTGCAAACTACTAACTTGAGTTTGCATTAAAACATTGCTGGAAAGGATCTATAGTAAAATGAACAACTGAATTAGATTGAAATTTAAGGCTCACTGAACTGTGGTCTCTCTTTAGGGAAACAAAAAAGAACTTATTTTATCATTTTTCCACAAACCTGAATGTGTACAGATGAGTGACCAGAACTTATACTTCACTTAAAGTGTGCTGTGACTGGATTAAAGTTAAAATATCCTGTTAAACTCTTAAAATAAAAAACAATGTTACAGGGAATATTTTGTGTGCTTTTTTTTTATAAACTCAAACAACTGTGACTTATCAACTTAGTGTGAAATCCCCTCATTAGCACAATTTTGAAGTTACTGCTTCACCAATTAAATATAATCTGATCTGTTGGGAGTTTATCTGACTTTAGAGTTGTTCAGAAAACCTCAAATGTCAGGAAATTGTTCTGGTTTTGTGATTTTCTGCAGATGTAATCAGCTATAAAAAAATCAACTGAATTGTACAGTTTGTAGCAGTAATGGGTGTTTTATAGTTACAAAGTAAGTGGAGAACATAATTGTCTTATTAACATTAAACTTTTTGTTTTGTTTTATTTTTACCAGGTACGTCTCAAAGATGTGTGTCCATTCAACTCAATTTGCGTCTTTCCATTTCTCTTTTCACATTGAAGTCTTTTATACTTTTGGTAAACGGAAAGTGTTTGGGTTTGTCTGGTGCTGTGTGGGGTTCCTCAAGGCTCAGTTCTCTGGCTTCTTTTATTTAATCTAAAGGTCATCCTTTATATTTGTGTCACCATTTGATCACAGTCTTCCAGTCCACTTACCTCCAGCACAATGAAGAACAGAAATCGGTTTGTACTTTGTAATCTTCCCAAAGGTCAAATATTATTTTATTAATTCATTCTTATGCTACTATATGGCATTCAGTTAATGTTTTCTTCTTGTTGTGTGATGCTTCAATTTAATTATTCTTCATTTAATATATGTATTGACTGTAATCTCATTCTCTTTTTCTTATTTTCATGCAAAACTAATTTAGACAATCAGTCTCCTCTAAAATAACAACAACAAAAGAAAAAACAGCAACTAAATAACTTTCTAAAACAATTGCAAACACCAAAATGTGACTTAATACTAAACTCTGGGTTTAAGACGTTGAATGACTTTGGGAGACACAGTGAGCGGAGTTGAAAGGCCGCTGCCCTCTTTCCTGACTGCGCTGCGCCGTTCCCTGCAGATCCACCAGGCACTGATGGAGGTTTTAGAGCAGCTAATGTGCTGATAACACATTACATTTGAAGACTTCGGCGCTTTGAAACGCTGTCGGAACGAGGTGTGGGAATCCAATCCATTAGATAAAGCCAACAGTAATAGGTATCCCATATCAAAGGGATATAGTTTAAAACTGCAGGGGCTTCGGATGCGCTCATTGCTATTTATTGTTTTAAGTGGAGCTTTATGCACAGGAGGTGATATCAACACACTAACAAAACCCCTTTAAACACCAGTGGGCTTTCAGTGACATCAAATGTGTCTATTAACCAACCTCTTGACAAGCCAAGGTGATTCATCTCCACTGTGCTGCCAGTGTGTGTGTGTGTGTGTCTGTGCGCTTGCTGTGAAAGTGTGTGAATGATTTTTAATCCAGACTCCTATTTGAAAGCAGCTGAACTGAAATAACTGTCTTTTTTTATTACTGTATTTAGTCTCAAATTTTGTATTTCTTACAGAAAATCCTAGAAGTAAACACAACACCTTTCAAGAGCTGGGTTGCTCGTTGGCTTAGCATGAGGAATTTTTAGGATTTTGTGTGTGTGTGTGTGTGTGTGTGTGTGTAAAATAATAATAATAATAATAGCACTAAAAGTTACCTGTCATGCTCTGACAGCTCGCCACATTCTTCAACGCCGTCGCGCAAAACAACTGCAGGCCCTAAAAATCAAAGTCCCCCTTCAGCTCAATCACTCCGGCTGCCTCTCGCAAACACTGATAATCACTTTCCTCCCTTCCTTTTTTTTTTCTTCCTCCCTCCCTTGTGTGAAACATCAGATTGCCTTTGATTGGGCTGTTTAAATGATTAGCACACAGCCTCGGCAGAGACGGCTGGCGGTGGCACCGGCAGAGAGAAGGGGAGCTCAAACCTCCCGCTGAGTGCTGCTGGATGCACCGCTGTAGAAACAAGGCACGGACCCCCCCACTCCCCACACACACACACACACACACACACACACACACACACACACACACACACACACACACACACACACACACACACACCACCACTACTACCCTATCTCTCACATCACAGGGAAAGATGGCGTCCAATAAACACTCACAATGGCCACCATTCTCCTGCGCAATTTGTCAAGTGCAGTTACATGTTTTCGCTTAGTATTTGTTCCCTGGAGGGCTGTTCTCTAAAGGGAGCGCTGGGCGGGGGGGAACGCTTGTTTTGTTGTGCGGCTAGTGGTGTAGTACAAATCTGGGTGCATGTATGGTATCATGTGTTGCCAGCTAAGAATAATATATGGTTTTATGTGTCCACAGTATGAGCTGAAATGAGGCAGGTAGTTGACAGTTTCCCTGGAGTTGATTCTGCCCAAACTCATAAAAATAAAAAATAAAAAAGACAGTATCTTTGCACAGCATGGGTGAAGTACGCAACCTTGATCCTTGGCTGTGCAAGAATGAATGTCTAACAGTGGGGAATTTCTGGTGACTACTAGAATTCAGTTCTGGGCAAATAAGAACAACAAAAGTGGAACAAAACAAAACATAGAAGCAAAGCAAAAACCTCCCGTTTCTATTTTTCGCTGCCACACTATGATCCAAACTTTGGTCTCAGCGCCCAGAGTCTTAAACGAACCGCGCCGAGAGAGACTTTGATGTGACAATCATTCCCAAGTTAATTTGTCTTCAGTCACAAGTGCTCAGGGCATCTAGCGTGCAATCAGCAGAGAGATAAAGAAGCAGAAAAAAAAGACGAAAAAAGGGGAATTGTTTTCTGAATAATGTTCTGACATTGATACGCCGGTTGATTTGTGCCTACCTAAAGGCTACACTGTAAATTAAAAGCCACAAAGACAATGTATCTGACGGCCGGATTATGCAACAATTTCTTCTGCCTTGCTTTTATTTTTTCTATGTGTTCAAAGTTAGAAAAGATGTGTACTTTTCTGTACTAACTTATGTACTAATGAATATGTTTTTAATTTGTTTATGCTGTTTGTACATGTCAAATAATAAACTTCATACTTTGCTTGTCTAAATTGGGGCTTGAAATGTTTCATTTTTAGATATCTTAGCCTACTTCACGTCGTTAGTAAGGTGCTACTTGGCTGATTTCTTAATTCTGCTGGAGGGCAGTAAGAAATAAAAACACTGCAATGCCTGAAAATTAAACAAGACACATCAATTCTATTTAATTCATGCTTTATCTAGGGGGTAAATAGATTTTCACATGGGGCCAGGTTACTCAGATTAGCTTTGGAATCTTTGTGTGTGAGAAATCTGTAACAGAAATACTTTTTTTTGTACTTTTTTTTGGTCACTTCTCTTATAAATTTAGGTTTAGAGGTATGAAATGTAAACTATCTATTGTGCAAATTTAATTTTGCCCAAATTGGCACTAAAAGATAAAACATGTCTAAAGCCAGTTTTAACTGTCTGCTGTTTTCAGTCTGTCTTTTATGTGAATTTAATTACTTGATACATTGTGGGCTGTCTGCGTTAGATCCGTTTAGTTTCATTCCAGTTCATTCCTTCCCAGACAAAATCTAATTTTAAGAAAAAAGATATTAACAAGCGACGAGTACAAACTGAAATTTTGCAGCAAATGAGTAAAAGGTTTATTTCTTTCCCACGTTGATTTAAAGAATATTTAAACATAAATGTTCTGTTTTCTCAAATGCTTTAAAAAAGTAGTGCAATTTAAGATATTAACTAAGTTTGCATCCCTTTAGTGAGTTAGGTGTCTTTGTGGTGTGTCGTTTATGTATTTTGTCTAAATTTCACATTCAGAGTTACAAAGATCTGAACTGACAGAAAGACTATTTTACTAACCGGTTTTTCCTGCCTGTATATGAATTTAAATGTACCTAAATTATTATTACTATGATAATAATAATAATAAATATTGCGAAGACTTTTATATGTATATATATATATGTATACATAACTTGAAAGTATGTTTGGTCAAAGTGGGTTTTTATTGTATTAATGTTCATTTTTCTGTAATAACTGTACATCTCCTTACATCCTTTTTAACTTGGAACAATAAAGAGTTTTTCTTTTTAAATAAATATTAAATAAATCTTTCATGCATGTTGTTTAAATATGCATATAGTATTTTTAAAAGCTGTTAGAACTATTTTCCCACCCATTATTTTCTGCCCATTTTCCCCCTTAAAGTTCTGAAATGTAAAATCTGTGCTTGTGCTAATTATTTGGATATAACTGAATGCAATAGATTGTTTTAAAGGTGTGCAATACTTTCTTAGCCTGTCTGAACACGTAACAGAAATGTGCAGAAATAGAAAGCATGTAGAAAGTTGATTTATTTCCAAGATTTAAAACATACTTGGTCAAAGCTTATATTTTAGAGTGTAAAAATATACTTTTCTGGTTTAGCTACTGTACTTATTTTTCCATTTGGGATCAAAAGAAATGTTCGTGGCTTTTTGAAAGTTGAACTTCTAAAATGAATGTAATGCAAGTTGCAAAAAGCATAATAATTAGTAGAATGTAGTTTATTTAAAGAATGCATATTGACTAAACGTGCATTATGCCAAAGTAAATCCCTGATTGTCATGAATATTGTTTTTGCTGCCCGCTGTTTTTGGATTGCCTTTCACTTTAACGCATAGAAATGATTAATTTATGCTCAGGCAGTCTGAATAATGATCGAAAGTTATAGATTATTTAAAATGGATATAATATATCTCAAATCCTCAACGCTTTCAGTTGAATTTAGCTCATTATTACAATTTATCATTTCCCCCCCCTCAAAAAGCCTTTTAAGATGAATAAAAGAACTTGTTTAATAACAAACCGGCTGGAAACATTTGATCATAAACCATCTCTGCGCTTTAACTGTAACTTTAACAACAATTTCCAAGCTGTTTGGGGTTAAAAGAAGAAGAAGAAAAACAGACACACACACAGTCCTGTCCTTGGTCTTCTTTACTTGGTGAGTGGAACAGAGTCATTTCAAACGCTTGGCGTGTTCCTTGTGCTCTTCTGCCACCCGGTGGCTGAAACAGAGAACAGACAGCAAACCTCCAAAGTGGGCCCTGCCAGGAGAGGCTGATCTGCCCATCATCCTGCATCAAAACATCATGATTTGTATCTTAGGAGATTCTTAGCCATAAGGCTGAGGAGACAAAAATAAAACCCTTTTTTTCCCCTCTTTGTCTCTGTCTCTCTCTTGTCTTTCTTTCCTCTTCATGTCTTTGTCAGAGGCGTGACAGCTCATAGCTCTTTAGTGGCAAAGACAATTAACTTTTTTACAGGTAAAAAAACCAAAATGAGTAACTCGGATGGTGTTGGAGGGGGAGCTAATGTCTGTTTACCCACGTCATCATTAAAGTGACGACCAGCGTCGGCAGGTTCATCTGCATAACTGAGCAGAGTTAAAGAGTTGCACCAAAGCCAGTGATTTCTGTGTGTGTGTGTGTGTGTGTGTGTGTGTGTGTGTGTGTGTGTGTGTGTGTGTGTGTGTGTGTGTGTGTGTGTGTGTGGACTCTAGAGACTCAGCTTCTTCCTCTTGGTATAAACGTCATCATTAGACCCCCTTAGCCCGGCGCATAACAAAGAGTTAGCTCATTAATGACAAAAACATCTCTGCCTTCGCTTTGCCCGGTTCTCTTCTAATCTCTCCTGGCACAAATGAGTTCAACTTCATGACGATAAAGAGGCGAGAGGAAGAAAAAAGAAAGAAAGAAAGAAAGAAAACAGCTAAAAGAAACGGCTTTGGTGACATGGCCACACCGCGTACAGAGACAGGCATGCCAAAATATGGAGGGAATTAAAAGGAAAAATGAAAGGACTTTCTTCCTGGCAACAAGCCTTGTGTACATCTGTCACAGGCGCCGCTCGCTGCAAGAAGGTGTGCACCATCCATGTGTACTCGCCTTCTAATGTAAAGGGATACATATTCATGTGCGGTGAGAGCATGCACGTCTCTGTACAAATGCAAATGTTTATGGGATTCACTTTGAATGTCTGGATGCACTCACACGCGTGCACAGCGCATCCGACACTCACTTCCTGCGCGTTTTTCTTCTTCATTTCTTTATTTTTGACGCTAGCAGGGGCCAAGCTATACATCTTTCCTCTTTTAGCCCACATTTGTAGGTGCATCTGTATCCCAGCATGCCATTGAGATGAGGAATGGCAGCTGTAGCCTCTTCACCCCTCCGGAGGCCTCCGCTCTGCTTCCAGAAGACGTGCCTCCCAGTTCGTCACAGAGGCTCCCCGGCGTATCGCTGCGACCGCGTGTCAAACTGTGAAGGTGGTGGAAGGAGAGCCAGAAATGTTTGACACAAGCACAGTCGCTGCGACTTCAGTTAAGTAAGTGCCCACCCTTTTCAAAACTCACTTCAGCGCGAGCTGAATGGAATGATAGAAAGGCTCTTTTAAAGGGAATCAGAGGACGCTAATGGCCCTGTGAAAAAGAAAAGAAGAAGAGGAAAAAGGCTGGAGTTGCTCTCAAAATATTTCCTGCGCAGACAAAGAAGAGATGAAATGACTAGTCAGTTTCTTCCTCTGGTGTTGAGAGGATCTAATAGATAGTCAGCGGATAAAAGGAAAAGTGAGAAATGTTCATTGGTGGTTCTTTCAACCAGAATGGACGCTAAAGCGACGGTGCATCAAGTGTAAGGATGCATTGTGATTTTTGCTGCAAATAATGAAATCTTTGAGTAATGAAAGAGGCTGAAATAGAGATAAGTGTTTTTTTTTCTTCAAGGAAAGTCACATTACTCACATTAATTTCTAGCTACCTGGTTAGATTTTAAATATAGATGACTGTCTTCAAATTCCCAAACTCGTCCACAGCACTTTCTATCAAAAAAGAGATGAACTTCAACAGATATATGTTTAAATGCCTCATTCACATTTAATGTAATAAAGAACAAAAATCCCTTGCAAAACTTTTTCACATTTTGTCACCTATTTTATGCCACGGAGCGGCATAATAAGTCGAAAGCGTGTGAAATTGATGATTTTCAATTGTTTTTACAAATGGAAATCTGAAAAGTGCGTCATGAATTTGCATCCAGCCTCCCTGAAATCGTAGTTTGTGTAATCAACTTTCTTTACAGCTGCATATGTGAGTCAGTGGGATCTCTGTCTGCTTAACACCTGAAATCCTCATTTATCCTTCTTTGAAAAGAAGCTCAAGATTAGTAAGACTGGATGCAGGGTGTCTGTTTTTGCCACCACTGGACACAAAACTTTGAATAGGACATTTTATCACATGACTAAAATCAGAAAAAATGTGTGGGTCTGTTGGTTTTGTGTGAATTTAGAGGCAAACTGGAGGAACATTTTGATGTAATTTGGAGTCTACAGGACCACATATAAAGCTGCGGCGGGCCAGATTTGGCCCCTGGGCCTTGGGTTTGACACATATTCTAAAACTTTGTCATCCTGTGCTACTTTTTGTTGGTCGGATGCGTAACGTGTTATTAAAATCCATTTAGGTCTCTGGTTTTAAATTAGTGGCTTGCTAAAGGCCCAGTTCCTTTCTCCAGTGTTTTAACCAGTTCAGTCTGTATAAGTAATCACATGAGTATTTACCTTAGACTGGCAGTAAGAAGTTCAGAGGATCAATATTGCATCATCTTGACCCAGGGTTGTTAATATTGAGCATTAAATCAATGCCACTCCCCAGAAAATTTATTAAGATGCCATGTTTGGTCCTACAATGTGCCTGATCAGAACCGGATTCTAGAAAACCCCGAATTCCTCCTCGACCAGCATCGCCAAACCCCACAGAGCCCCTCCGCTCGGGCAGAGGTCTCCCTCCTCTCAGACGTTTCTAAGTAGGCAAAAGATCCAGCTCCTGCTCTGGAAAAAGTCTCCAAAGAGGAGCAGACATGGCCGACGATCCGGCCTCGTCTCCCCACACATCTTCCCCTCGTTTGAGCAAAGCCTCGCTGCTCCTGCTTGGGCTGATTGGGCTCAGAGCAAGGAGGCAGATAGGATCTTTCTATTTGCCCAGCGGCATGGCTGCCTCTCTATCAGCTCTACTTCTAGGGTGGGGGAGAGGAGGGTGGGGTGTTTATCTGGCCCGCTGATAACGGCGCCCCCACCTCACGCCTTCCTCCCCCTGCCTGATGGTTTGTTACACCAGTAAATGGGAGTCAAGGCCGAGGAGGCGAGAGGGAGCAGCACTCTGCAGTTTTACGCTTTTCCTTGTAAACACGATTGACTTGGTTTGCTTTTACAGCTGAGTGGTGTGTGTGTGCTAGAGAAAAAAGTTGAAAAGAGGAAACACTTTTTCCACCACAAGCACAA
Organism: Micropoecilia bifurca; assembly: GCA_903067075.1. Lineage (NCBI taxonomy): Eukaryota > Metazoa > Chordata > Actinopteri > Cyprinodontiformes > Poeciliidae > Micropoecilia > Micropoecilia bifurca. The sequence goes on from CAEGAF010002084.1 coordinate 28,047, forward strand.
TCTGGTCAGAGATATGAGTTTATGAGCGTTCTTATAATGCATCCAGCACGGTTTTGCTTTTTTTGCACATTCTCTCTCTTTCTCTCTCTCTTTCTTGCAGCTCTGTTTTCCACTGTTGCTGCTGCCAGTACATCTGTCACTGGAGAGCGGCCAACTCCAGAAATGTGCGCAGAGGCAACATGCAGCATTAAGCAGCATCTGTGTCAGTTGAAACCCAGGGCAGTGAAGGAGACAGTATACTTTGCAAAGTGCACCTGAGTGTGAGTTGTAGATCACTTTTAAAGCTTGGCTGGGGCGAAGAACTTCGACATGCTTTCTTCATTTGCGTCGTGGTGGGAAAAGCCTCCAGTTCTCCGCATGGCTGGAACATCTGTAAGCTGTCACAGGAACGGAGCCCTCGCAGGAAAACATTTACCTTGCAGAATACTAATTCTTTCAGATCCCAGTGTCAACACTTGGGGAAATAAGCCTCCACATGTGGTGCAGTTTACTTAAGCTGGAGTCTGGAAGAACCATTTGGGTCAGCGTGGTCAGGACCGTCAGCCAGACGGTGGCTCTTGATTGGGGTTGTTGTCTTTCAGTAATTCCCTCATCCACGTAAAACTAAACAGAGGTGCTGCAGCGTAAACTACAAAAATCCACAAAAAACCACTCAGCTTTCAGGCTTTACTTCTTGTTTTGTGAAATTTAAGGATCAGCTTTTCATTTTCGGGTCACTCCTATCATGATTGTTGCAGCCCAAAAGAACAATTATGTCTCTAGATTTAAACTACTAAACCCCTGTGTGTTTTTTCATATTTTGTGTAGTAAATCAACAAAAAAATGTGCTAAAATGTGAATTGGAAAGGAAAATGACTCAAGCATAAGCAGTCAGTAATTTGCAGAACCACCTATTGCTTTATCTACACCAGCTTTTTACATCTGGATTATGAATGTTTTGCCTGTTTTTCTTCCCCAAATAGTTAAGTCAGACTAGAAAGAGAGCAAATTCTGAATGAGGTGAAAATGTTTCGGGTCGCTCCACCACTCTCACATGTTTTCTCCTAGGATTGTAGCAAAGTGCAAAAATGACTTCTCGTGACTTTCTTTTTACTGGTTTGTTAGTCTATTTTAAAGACTAGATGATTAATTTTTCTCACCTGAGCTGTGAATCTCTCAGCTCATCCAGAGTTACAATAATCCTTTTGACTCAGATTAAACTCCTGCTACAGCCTTTCCGTTTTCTGATTATGGATTTAAAAGTTATCCATGAGATGTTAGAAGTTTGGGATTTTGTTCTACAACCTAAACCTGATTTGTTCCTTGGTTTTTGCAATGGTATTTATTCTTGAACAAACCTCTGAGTAATTCTGTTGCACCAGGTTTTTATTTAGGGCTCAAAGTAAACTTGAAATCCACCATTTAAGGATTCTTTTTTGTTAAAAAGTGCAATTTTAATGTATAATTTTTCTTACAGAATACTTCATATATGTTTGTCCCATTAGATGAATTAAAATTTGTGTTTTAATGTGATTTGATTGTTCTAAAATGCTGCTTCTTGTTATGTTGAAGCACAATTTGGATCATTTTCATGTAATATAAACTTTTATTTTGCAAGTTTTTGGGGAAAAATCTTTTCTGATATTATGAATTTGTGCATCCAGATGTCTGGCTTCTTGTATAAAAACTAGTACGACGTTTTTCAAACATGCATGGCCGCCTAATACTGTAAATCTTCACAGGCTGCTAGAATGGCATCCAACTAATGGCCTACCATCTCCATTTCCCTTGTAGCACAGTTAAAAACTCAGCTTTCATGTCTCCACGATGAGTGTGTGCATTGCTCCTTGGGATGACTGTCCTAGATTTAAAGGCTTGTCAGACAGCAGCAGGCCTTTAATTTATCCATAAACTTTTTTCTTTTTTAATCTTTTTGCATTTACACCGGGGGATTCTTGTTGCAGGAGTGGATGCTGCAGCGAATTATACGAAAAATGTCCACAACTGGGAGTTGAAATGGAAGCCGCCTTCATCTTCGCCTTGCAATAGCGTTTGTTGTGATGCTTGCAGCACTGGAGAGAGAAAAGTATTAAAGTACACAAATAAAAAAACAAAAAACAAAATCATAGGTACAATTTAAAATATTTTTGATGAAAAGTATCGACATTTGGACGTTTCCAAAGCTACCCAATGCTTACCTTCTAATATTAAAATGACACATTCAAGCTGACATGTGGTGCCTCTGATTTTCCCAGCCACCAGGATCCATAATTCAGAGCTTTTTAAACTGGACTTGTCTGGTGAAGTAAGATCTCCTCGTGTTGTTTCTGTCTTTCTTGTCACTTCTGGAGTCTGACATCTCTCTCAGCACCGTGACACGGCGGAGGAAAGAGCCCTTCCGTGGCGCAGGTAAGCGATAGAAGCCCCCCTCACCCCCACATCATGAATAAATGATGGTGACACGCAGCCATAATTTGCATTCGTGTAAAAGTGACGCATCAGCGCTTTTGTCTGCCAAGAAATCTAGAGGTCTGTTTTTTTTTTTGTTTTTTTTTTTTGTATTTTCATTTTTATTCCCCCCACTATTTAATAGAAAATGGCTTTCATTAACAGCGGCAAACCAAAAGGTGTTGACAGCGATGCAACCGAACTTGTCAAGCCGATCACAGCCTGCTTTTTGGAGCCGATCACAGCCTCTGCCTCCTCTCTCTCTAATTAGGCTCATGCTGGAGGCGTCATAACAAACGCTGGAACAGGTTTGTCCTTGCCTAATCTGGGGGAACTCATTTTTAAGGTTATTATGCAAATCAATACTGTTTACAAACATGAAAGCCGAAGTCCCATTTTTGATGTGCCACATCGGTTTTCGATGGCTTAAAGCCCCGGCTCGGCAGGTGTCATGTCAATAACAGCCGGAGATCGATCCGAGCCGCCGTCTGTGGGGGGTTGGGGGGGCTTGGGGGGGCTGGGGGGGCAGTGGGGCCTTGAGGTGAGGAGGGACGGGACTGGGAGTGGATTTTCATCAGCTAAACAGACACAGACAGGACATGGCTTTAAATCTGCTTTGGGTGACCATTGTTGTTCTAAAGCACAACAACATGACCTGCTATTTTTAGAATTTTTGAGATCTAAACATTAAAATCGTTTTCTTTTTACTATTTAAAGATCATACAACGGAAAGCACAGTCCCTAAGCTCTTTTACGTGTCTCCATTGTACAGTAGAAGGAAGAAGTTCAAAGTCTGTGGACAGAAAGGCAGAATACAAAACAGAATTTGGGAGGAAGTTTGATGAAACTCTGCTATTTTTTTTCTATGAATCTTAACATGCCTGTTTCCTTTTCTAGTAAATTAGATTTTATTAAAGTGATATTTCACATAGACAAACACACATCTGTATTTGGACACAAAAATGTAAGACATTAACGACATATGTGTGTTTGAGTAAATTGTTTAGGTGAGACAATTTAGCACATTTTCAGGAACAAGGCAGTTCAAAGGACACAAACAAAACAACAAACCAAAAGAAAGACAAAAGGGTAAAAACCACATGTTGGTTCCCCATGTTTAATAAGAATAAGTAGTTCATCATTTATAAACTAAAAGGGGTTTCTCTGGATTCTTGTTCTGATAAAACTAAATGTTGGTTCTCCATGTTTAGGAAGATTTGTGAGGTTTTTCTACATTGAGTTCTAGATTTGTAAAGGTAGATGTTGGTCCTCCTTGTTTGATTCTTATGCTTTCTAAGTTTGTTTTAGATTTGTAAACTAACAGGATTTTCTTGCTCTGATATTAAATGTTTAAAGCTAAATGTAGGTCTAAAGTGATAAATCCTCCACAGTTTGTTAAAGTAGCTAAATGTTGGTAAAAAGGGGGAAAACACATTAAGAATATTTTTTTAAACAAAATCAGTATTTAACTTACTGCTCTTAATACTTTTCCTGAATGTTGGAGCATATGTGTTATGCTCTTGGATTTAGTTTGAATTTGTGCCTATAGTGAAATATCCAGTCATATTTTGAATCATTTTTCTGCTAAAAAACCCAATAAGAACATATTTTTGTTCTTCAATTCAAGGCTGCTAGATTGTATTTAAATATATTCTGGAGTTTCAAAGAGTTGTAATCCATCCACAGCATCACAGATCCTCCACCGTACTTAATCATTTGTGTGAGTTTTTTCCCCCCTTATTCCTATTTTGTTTAATACCAGAGTCACAGTTCATCTTCACAAAGCACATGGCTCCAGTTAAAGTCACATTCGACTTTAAGTAGCGAAGAAAATACTTTCTTGTGACATTATTCATGCAGCTTAAAAGTTGTCGGTAAATCCAAAGGTGCTGTTGTTGCAGTGAAGTCTGGACAGATCATTCACAGCTCACCCTCTCCCAAGATTCATTGTTGTTCTTGGAACAATGGCGGCTGAAGTGGTTTATAGTAAATTAAAATATGACGGCACAAAAATCAAAATAGGTTATGTTGTCAGGCCTTTTCTCATTCGCATGAACATGTTTCTAGAAAGAAGGAAATAATTTATAACTAATGAAAAAAATCTGAAAGATTTGAAACTCCATTTTTGCCAGCTTTGTGTTTAGCATCATCACGGTTGCTAAGCGACAAGACATCTGCAAAGGTAAAGGTCGTAATAAATCTGAACGCCAGGTCGTCAAATTTCATAGCCGCTGACTTCCAGTCTTTGTGGTCCTTCGAAGGACGTAGGTGTTACATCATAAATCATGGATTAAAAGTTCCTAGACACTCAGATTAAGTGTAAAATATTAAGAATAAATTGATTCAATTTTATTTTATTGGGAATTGTTAGTGGTAATAATGATTTTGTTTCTCTTCCTGTGTGGAAATTATACTACGCAATAATTTTATTTTTTTAATAGCGTTTTTATCATGATTCCTACTCTGCTTTTAAGACCATAAAACCAAACAGGGAACTTGAACAATTTACAAACGCAACTGGTACAAACTGGGTTTCCAAACTTTCCTCTTATTGAATTGTTGGACTTTTGCTTCAGCTGTCAGTCCTGAACAGTAAACATCTTTCATGACTTTTCCACCACCAAGCAGAATTCCACAAGAGCAAAGTCGTTTTTGATCTCTGATGCGCCACAATGTGCCGCTGCCTGTCACATGTACGCATCAACAACATACATCCCTGATCAACACATGGGGCAAGCTGTGCGAGCGAAAGCGCAGCCTCCCCTCCTCGGTGTCACACGTAGCAAGCAGCCTTTAGCCTTCAGAAGTTCAAAGCTCAGATGGGTAAAGAGAGCTGTGTTGTCTGTCCTTCCTGGCTCTAATATGTTTGCTCTATTTTTTTTACCTCAAAAGGCCAAAAGGATTTGTTAGTTTCTTCACTTAAAATTAAAATCAAAAGCATAAGAAACTGTCATTGATAAACTGGCTTTAAAGTTACAGCCACGGCCTAAACAGAAAACAAAAAATGCAGAGTTTGAGTGTTTGTTTTTTGTTTTTCGCCGCTTTTCCGCTCCAACAACTCAGGTCAAGTTCAAATCTTTGGCTTTCTCCACTGATTCCCGTCCAGCGGTTCATTTATCCCGTAATTTATTCATACATTTATTTGATGCTGCGCTCAATAGCATCTGACCCCGGTGCCCCACCATCCGGCTTTCCCTACTGAGGAAGAGCAAAAGCCGTCCCTGCAGAGCGAGGGAACGCAGGTCGGAGGCAGAGTTTACTTCAGGAGGGGGCAGCGGGCAATTCTCACAATGCGATAGCATTAAGCGGGTAATCATAGCATGGTAGTGGTGTAGTTGCTGGGGTCACGCATGTCGATGAATGTTAAGGAGGAACATTTTAAAGGCCTTCAGAATTACCACTCATATCAAAAGGTGACCTTTAGCAGACACTTCGACTTGCTACGATGATCAGAATTACAATCTGTGCAGTTTCAGCCAAGTTTCAGATCAGGAAGTAACATTCTGTCATCATAAATTAAAGTTTGGCCAGTGCAACGTCACATGCTAACAGACTAAACTTTGTTAATTTGCTGCAAAACTAGGAGCATAAATATGTCTGATTTGAACGTGAAAGTCAACTTTTCTTGTATTTTTTCAGGAGCTTAGATAAAATGTTTGTGTGTTGCATCTTGGGAAAGCTGGAGTAAGACCTTGAAGATGAAACTTTACCCACTGTTTTCTGCTTGTAGAGAAAAGTCAAACAAAGCTTCTCCGACTCATTCTGGAAGATTCAAGGGTTTTCCCAGATCAGCAGACTGTATTTTTGTCTTAGATACACCTATTTATTTCTCAAGCAGCTTAATGCGTTTAGGCATCTAGACATGGTGAAGATCACGTGCTGATGTTCAAATTGAGTTTCAGAACGAGCGACTTTTGGCCTCTGTATAAACTGTTGACATGTTGGGACTTCCCTATGCAATCATTATTCTCAAGTTTAGAGAAAATGGTGCCAAAAAGAGGAAATATTCAGCGAGTGGCAGCTGAGCAGACAAGAATACCTGGAGCAGCAAGCTCCAACTGGATTACAGAGTTTCACACCCGCTAAGGTCCACTGCATCCTTAAACATAGAAAGCTCTTTTTATAGAAGGCACTTTTTATCTAAGTTGTTGCTCTTTTCATCATAAATCATGAGCTCTTTCCTCACTGTAACTGACCAGACTAGTGGTTCCTGGGTGCAGTTTGTATGATTGCATGTTGAGTTTTCTTCACTTTCTTGTCGAATTTTAACTTAACTGAGAATTTTAAGTCAGGAGTGTGAGAATAAACGAGCGATGGACTGTTTGCATAATCCCAAAGATGTGTGGTTTGTGGGTTTTGCATATAAAAACTTAGCAAAACAATTAACTTAAAAAATCAGAACATTTCCACAGTGAAAGGCTGTAATAGACACTACAAAACATCCCTATAAAACATTGCAGATTTGTGTTTTAGCTTCCAGCCTGGTTGTTTACTTGAATCTTTTTAATCTTCTCCATCATTATCTTTTAGCACCACAGCTAGTTTTTCAGTTAGGCTTTGTGTGCCTTTTAGTCGTGATCCAAAAATCGAAAATATGCTCCAATATTGCCTTTAAAAATAAAACAATCTAAAAAGATTTACAGATCTATTTATATGACTCAGTGTCAACTGGCTGTCTTACTTTCCTCCAATCTGATGTTGAAATGCTAACGAAATTGGGGCTTTGGAAGTTAGAATACACACGGCTTTGCCTTCGACGGAAACTTTCGCTCGTAAACTCGACGAAGCGCCCGTACGAGGAGTTCATCTGTTATCAGAGAGCGGGATAATTGTTGAAACAGGTGTAACTGTCGAGGTGTCAGCTCGTCTCTCTCTGTGTTCTGGTCCCCAAACCAACCTCCGCCTATGACTCCATCTCGCAAGTCTTTCAGACAACCTTGGTGTGATTTCTTGACAAAAGCGCGCTCGCTCTCAAGGTGCACTCGAGAGCGGAGTAGAAAGGGACAAAGACGGAGCCTCAGAGAAGACGGGAAAAGAGATGGATCTCGTCTCTAATTATGCAAGAAAAAGAGACTTTGTGAAGATAAAGTTGGCTGACACAAGGGCACACTGAGGGACACGCTCACTTTACGAAGATTTTTCAAAGTGGGAGGCACAAATGGTTGTTTGCGCTATAAGCTATTGCACCTAATTGGTACAAACTTAATGAATGCAGGGCGCTGTGTGCAGACAGATGCTTTGTGCAATGTGGCAGATTTCAGTGGCTGCGCGTCTCTTTCCATCGCAGGAACATCAAGAAAAGAAGAACATTTGGCAGGTCACAAAATTATGCGAGGAAAAGGGGAAATCCAAGAAGAAGAAGAAGAAGAAGAAGGAGGGTGGGGGAAAGTAAACAGTTGTTTATTTTTTTTTAGTTAATTTATGGGCGCCTATGAAAATGTGTAAAGTTACGTGTGTGTGTGTCTTTAGTAGTTCTCAAGTGTTTGTCTGTTTGTCGAAGCCATCGCTTCTGTTTCGGCTTTCTTGCCTCGCCAGCTCTGTGGCTCTCAATTAGCGCGCAGGCCTCAGGGACCTAATTAACCAGTTCAATTAATAAATCATTTCCTTAAAAATCCCATACAAGCCATTCTGACATTTGGGAACCACTCAGGAGCTGCTGGTTAGGCGAGAAAAAGGAATAGAAAGAGGAAGGAATGATTAGCTTGTTTGCGATTTCTGCTTATCCCCCAGGTGGCTGATGCAGGCGACACTGTGGTGTGTGTGTGTATGTGTGTGTGGCTGCATTGAGGGGAGCAAAGCTCACAGAGCCGGGCCCCACAGCAGAGGGAGGCCCCCGTGACCTTTTATCGAGTGTCCAATCAATAATGTGCGAGCGTCCATCTCTTTGAGTTGCAGCCTGAGCCGGGGCTTCTGAAGGCCCGCGGCCAGCAGCAAAGAGGGATGGGAACCGGCTATGCAGTGGGCAAAAGAGTCCTTGGGGGGCCAGCAGTGGAACAGAACCAACAGCCTCATGTCATTTAGTCATAATGATGTCTTCCTTTAGTTGAAAAGGGATGGTGGGGTGCGAAGGATGCAGGTGGGGGTAGCGTGTCAGAGTCAGCACCGCTCCTCTTTTTGTCTTCGGTCCGTCGTCGTGTTCTGCAGAGACATGTTCTTTCTTTTGTCCTTTGTACAACCTCATTTATCTGGTCATGTGTTCAGTCAGTCTCAATCAGATTTTTATTTCTGCCTCGTACATCTTTTACTAGAAGGTGCAGAAAATCAGGAGACTCAAACATTTTAACATGCATGACTTCTGCGGATTTGCCGATTTACTGAAAAGGGTGAGAAAGATGGGAACTGGAGTTTAAGACTTTGACTTGTGACTTCGCTTTCATGGTTGGTCTGCGACTTATACAACTGACACAGACCAGAACTTCGACAGCTCATCCACTGATGTTCATATTTTGCTTTGAAAGGTTGATTAATAAGCTGATTTATTAGAATCTGCTCATGTTAGCGGTAGCTTTAAAATACTCATTGGTTGTGCTGCGGTGGTGCAGGGGCTAAGCATAACCCATGCATGGAGGCCTTAGTCCTCAACGCGGCCGTCGCACGTTCGATTCCCAGCCTTGCCGCATGTATTTCCCTTTCTCTCATTACCAACTTTCCTGTCAATTAACTATCAAATAAAGGCCACTAGAGCCAAAAAAACCTTAAAAAAATAAACTTCTTGTCTTTAACTGAATGCTGCACTAAATGAGTTTAGAAAATATACTTAAGTCCAGCTATGTGTCCCTCTGATTGTCATGAGACTTTTGAGCGAATTTTTAAAATGTCACAAAAAAAAGAAAAGCAAAATTGAAAGGTGTTTTCAGGAATGTGTTGCTAATTGTAATTGTTCTGTCATATCAACTATTTTTGACAATGCTACCTGTTGTCTGGAGACATAGAGAAAGTAATGCAATTCGAATGTTTGGTGACGTTGGACTCATCAGTTACGTGAGGAAAATCTTTGCTACATCAGGATTTATTCGGCAAGAGTTAATTAATGCATAGTGCATTAATTAACTCGTCTTTCGGAAAAGCCCAAACTCACCGCCATTTTTTTGCAAAATCGAAGAAGTAACTTGAAATGTTGCAGTTTCCATCACATTTTCCATATCTGCATATGAAAATGGTTGATGGAAACACCGTTCCTGACATTTTCTCACTAGGAAGTCGGCATTGTCAATACAAGGATTTTTCTTCTCTGTTACAGTTTTCTGTCTCATCTGCATGATGAGAACAGAGGCAGTAATATCAGGATTAATGACGTCTTAAATAGGGTGCATGTTTAACTCACACTTAATAAAGCCAGAAGTTGGGCTTTATTGGTGCAGCTGCAAAGTGCACATGCACCAGATCTTCAGACGGAGATGTCTGCGAGTCTGAGCTTATCAAAACAGGCAAAGAGAAGATGTCTGGCCCCACTGCAAATGAGATACTTCAAAAATATGACTGACTATGATTACCCATCAAAACAAACACTGCCACGACTGTGGGCTTACAAAAAGTTGCTGGGAACAAAGTAGGACAGCGCAGTTCTCTCTGAAAATGTGAGGAAGACGACATCATGTTGCTAGAAGAAATTAGGATTAAGGAAGGCAAACAAACCCAGAACAATCCCCAGACTTTAATCTGGTAAAAGTCTGACCCGGTTATTTCCTTGAAAAGTCTAATATTTAATTTCCTCTCTATCTGTAGCGTGGTAACAAATGTAATCACACTTCTCCATCTTTTGCTCTTGAATAGAAGGGACAGAATTCCCAATGCACTTGAGAGTAAGTAAATAAAAGCTGTTATATGAACTTTACTCACTTTTTTTTATTTCAAACAGAACCGTATATTCCCCTGTGAGCGCCTTAGAACAGACGCGCTTGTTTAATTTGTCGCGTCATCTCCGAGCCTCGATATTACAGGATCTTGTTGTCAGGCGCTGATGGATCTGACTTTCATGAAACACTCACCAAACAGCCTTCCAACCGACTCCATTTGCAGCCGTCGCTAAAACATGTGATTTCTGACCATGAAATGCTCTTTTGGCAGACAAATGAGACTTGAAAGATGAGCGGGAAATGATGCTTCCTTTTTATTTATTTTTTTCTTATAAAAATGTCAGTGAGGAGTCAATCACTTGAGATCAAAGCAGCAGGGACAAAAAAAAGAAAATACAGTGATGATACATGAGGTTCCCATGGGCTGATTAAAGACTGTAAAATTAGCCTGCAGTTAGTCACATTAGTCACAAAGAGCAAAAACTGGTCCTTTGTATTAATGCACAACAATAACATAAACATCTGCAAGAAGAGACTCAGTTGAGTCATAGTAGGACAGACAAAAGAAAAACAGAAAAAACCTGGCGAAACAGCTACTGATGGCATATTTTATTTTAGTTATGTTGCTAAATTTTATTTTGTCTGCCAAATCTTTTTTTTTTTACATTTTAAAAGTGTCTAAACATCTGATCTAATTTATTTTTGAAGTTGTATGTTCCGTTCACTTAACAAAAGCCCATTTCCTGAGTTTAGAAGCGTCTTTTTTTTATCAGCTGAATGATTGAGGTCAGAGCTGAGTATCCTGCTCTGAAAATGATCAAAAACTGGGCAGCTAACATCAGAAAAGCAGCAAAGGTAAATCTTAGAACTTCAGAGGAAGGACGTCCTGATGGGTTTGGTCTTAATCAAAGCCTGTTTAAATGAACGGTGTAGGTGTAGCTGCTTGGACTCAACTTCCACCATCTGTTGTGGTTTTACCCATTTTAGTGCATCTAGATTATTTTTATCCGTCCTTGAGTGTCCTAAAAAGTGATACATGTATGCTATTATAATTATAATTATTATTATTATTGACAGTTAAAATATGTATTTATGTCTGTTAATTACCCAAGATTTACAATTGTATGCCTTGATAAGATTTTCAACAGTTATTTCAAAATATCTCTGTGAGATTAAACTTTTCTTACGGTAATAAAGACTCATCTGGATGTCTTGATGATTCCTGATTATGAAGCCATATCTAATGTAAAGTTTTGGATAAAGATCAGGGAAAAGGTTATCTATCAACTCCTCCAATTTATTATTATTATTAACAACAACAACAACAACAACAACAACAACAACAACAACAACAACAACAACAATAATAATAATAATAATAATAATAATAATAATAATAATAATAATAATAATAATAATAATAAACTTCTTTGCTACTTTTCAGTCAGGTTTCAACCACAAAACTGAGACTTTATTAGTCAAGGTTTCAAATGACAGATTTGACACTGTGGATGTACCTGAATTAAAGGTTGGATTTGCATGTGTTCATGCCACTGCAATACAATCTTAACTTCGTTCCAACATTTCTTGCTAATAACTGCGACTGAACATTATTCGCCCCCCACCACGTTTCTGTTGAGAATGCAACTCAAATGTCCAAGCACTAAACATGTTCTGACAGTCTTGTACCAAGACTTGGACGACGCAAAAGTCAAACCGCTCTGACCCGCCTGCTCAAGCTAACCGCCTTCAATGGGAGTCGTCTCCATGACGAGTAACACGGGAAATTTTTCAGCCTATTGATTGGTAAAAGCAAGGAGAGTATGAGTTAAAAGGGGATCTGAAGGTGGGCTGACAGATGCAAGACACAAGCAGGACCTCGAGACGGAGAGACAGCTTTTGTTCTCTGTCAGGTTTGACTGAGGCCTACTCCGCTCAGAGGTGACTGTTGCTCTCTCCATTGGCCTCTAACCCACCCCGGAGATCACTCCACTCAACTCCACTGCCTCCTCTTTGATGCAACCGAGGGGGGTTATTGTGTAAACATTTTGCTCGAGCATTCGAGCGTCTTAATCTTCCATAAGGTGATCTTTGGAGTGGAGCAGCGCAGGGTGCCGACGTTCAGAGGAGCTCCCAGATGTAGGAAAGAAACAGGGAACGAAAAGAGGCAGAGGAAAAAAACGAAGGGAGAGGAAAAAGAAGCAGGTTTGTGTACTTGCTAGAGTGCTGGGAGCTAGAGTTCACTACGGGGGCGTAAGTGTGTCAAGAAGAGCGCTTTTCCCCCGTCCGCAAGCCCCGGGCCCTCTCTGCAACATTAAAAAGCATAAACAGTCAATACTGAATGTAACTCAGAAAAAGAGCAAGAGAGGGAGCGTGGAGGGAAAAAAAAAAAAAGGAAACAAGTACGAGAACGCAAGGGTGTTTCAAGCGTTACACAACACAGCGAGATCAGAGGAACAGAGGCTGGGCTATGGTGTATAGTTGCAAAGCTTTCTGATGGTGGAAGGGAGCCTCTCCAAGTGAATCATTCATTGCGGGCGGCAGGGGTGTAAATACGAAGGGGAGGGTTGAAGGAGTGCGGGATCAAGGAAATACACACCTGGTGCAAGACAGGGGTCAGATTGGACCCACTCAAAAGGAAAGGAAGCAGAAAAAGGGAGCGAGTTGTTTTGGCTTGCCTCCGTTTAGACAGCGGCGCCGCTTCTGTTGGTGCAAAGCGGGACAGAACGGAGCAGGTAGAGGGGTGCATATGGTGGGAAGCTGCCTGTGCCGGTGCGCATGCAGAAAACACATGCCTCCCGTGCCGATGAGAGGAAAAAGGCTCGGATTGTTTGAAAAGTGAAAACACTTTGAAATATTCAACATTTTAGACTTCTTCCAGCTTCAACATGTGAGGGTTTGTTTATCCGGGGCGCATTGTTCTCGCTCGTAAACTGCTCAAGAGTCTCAATCAGTCACTCCCCCTTTCTGTCTCTGACAGGTTTTCTCTTCTTTTTTTTTTTTTTTTTCAAATATCTCCCAAACACTCAACACCTGGCTGGCTGACTTTGCAGCTGAAATCAGGAGAGAAGTGTGTGCATGTGTGTCTCAGGTTTTTTTTTTTAATCATCCATTCAGTCAGTTGTGATGAATTCTTTCTCGGTAGTTTGTTCTTAATGGCAAATAGCTTGTGGAGGTGAGATGGGTACTAGCAGACCCACCGCGTTTCATGTTTAACATCAGAAAGCATCTTGAATTACATCCTTTTGGTCCAGGTATAGGTACCTTTCTGTTTGGTTACGTTATTCAAATTTTGCATCTTTCTTCCAGCTATATAAAAAAAATGGCATTTCTCTAGATTTTACTGGAGATTTTAAGTAATATACTGGCCAACTTTCACATGTGCCTGATTTTGCTTTCTGTGCAGGAAACCACAACTAGGAGTCATTTCTACTGGTTGTTTCAAAGCTGTTGCTTTGAAAAATCAAACATGAGCAAAAAAACATCAGGTTAAGAATCGCCTTAAATAAATACAAACTACTCTGAACCACATTCAAGATGTTTATGTTTTTATTTTCATGTTTTATTTAATGCAATGCCAGCTGCTTGGACAGACGTCCCAGTGCCGTCCATATATGATGTCAGAAGAAACCACCCTTTTCCTCAAGAGAATGTTTATAACAATTTGTGTCAATAAAAACTATAAAGTACGTAAATAGTCTATGTAAAGCTCTCTACACCAAAGCAATGCAAGACTATTTTAGCTTGTACTGATAGGCAGGAGTTTGCTTGAGCTTAAGTGGAAAGTTCAAGAATGAACTTTAACCTCCTGGGCTACCAATTATCTTCCATGTGAAACATATAGGAGAATAGGAAGAAGAATAAGTGTTTTTACCACAAATAAAACCCCAACTACACTTTGGTTGCATTAGTCCAATTTAATTTAACTCTGGATAGTTTGAATAAAAGGTTTGATTTGTTTGAGGTGGTGTGTAATTAAACTCCTACTAACCTTGGCCTTGACTCAGTTACAGTGAACTTTGCAGTGGTTTGAATGCATATATGAACGCCAAGTGGACCAGAGGCCTCTCCGACAGCAGGACGTGAACTACAGCGCAGAGCATTGTGGGTACCGTATTTTCCGCCCTATAAAGCGCACCTAGAAACCATTGATTTCCTCAAAAGCCGACGGTGCGCCTTATAATCCGGTGCGCCTTATATATGGATCAATACTGAGCCACAACAGGTCTAGCAACTACGGTAAGCAACCACCGACTTCATTTTCGCCTGTAGAAGAAGAAGCGTGCAGTGCATGCTGGGATAGTTGTCAGAACGCTGGTTTGTAATCTATTAATAAAGTTTGACTGACCCATCTACCTACCGACATGATAATCAGGTCATCTGCAGGTCATTTAGCATCACGTTCTCCACCAACATGCTGTGCACGAACGGAGAAGAGTGACCATCGTCCGGCCGCATCCCGGCCCAGTTGTGGAAGGCTCTGCTCGCCGACCGGAGTCGGACTGTTTTGTTAACATTCACTTTAGTGCAGCTCCATCTAGGGAATGCATAACTTAACTCCAGCCTCTACTGTAGCATCTATTCTATGCGCCTTATAATGCGGTGCGCCTTATATATGAAAAAAGTTTTAAAATAGGTGTGCCTTATAATAAAGTGTGCCTTATAATGCGGAAAATACGGTAAATACAACCAAAACAAACATCTATGTCTGGTGCTGGCAGGAGAAATGGCTTGTGGGTTGAAGAGAAGGTAAAAGCCTTCATGCTTTTACCTTCATATTTATGTGGTTATAAATATATATGCAGGCAAATATATTTACATTTGATCCGTGTAGAATTCAGAGGTTAGTTAGAGAAAATTAGTGAATACCAACAAACTCTGAAGATTCAATAAAGTCCATCATCTGGAAATGGAAAGACTTTGGTACAACTGTAAACTTACCAAGTCATGACTGTCCATCAGAGAAGCAGTCAAGAGGTTCGCAGTGCTCTCAAAAACCAATGTAGCAAATGAACATGATCTCAATCAGATGAGATGTGTGGCTGGACTTCCACCCAGTGTGACGTCTGATGGAGCCTGAACTGTCCCGCAAACAACGCACAAGAAAGACGTTAAGCTGTAACTGCTGCCATGAATTTATAAAGCATTGACTCCAGAGATCTGATGCCCACTGCAAAAAAATCTATTTCAGATTTTTGTATGTAAGAAATTGGGAAATCCTGTATCAGTTTCTTTCCACTTTACATTTTTGCAACAAGCTGAAAGATGAAATTCTGTTGAGGCGCTTCAGCCAATTAGCTTTATGAAGGTTAAAATGTTCTTTCTTTCTTTTTTGCTGTATTGAACAATCTGTCAACTTAAAGCCAACTTATCAAACCATGGTGCAGTTAAACTCCTCAAATATTTGCACTTTTGTTTGTTATTAAATAATGAAAAATTATTTGAGATCAAGTGAAATACAGCCGATGTGACCTAAAACATCAAATACATATTTTTTTTCCAAAATAAACTGTGACCCTTTTCACAAAAAACAATGTTCTCCTGGTTTATGGCTAAACAAAAAGTTACTTCACTGTAAAGTCGTGTTTGAGCCACTTTGCTGCCAGAGCTTCAGATTTTAAACATTTAGAGATGGAAACAATATCTATGAAAAGTTGAAGGAAAAAAAAAAGTGATTTCAACCCCAATGGAAAGGCCGTTTCTTTCTGTTGTCAAACAGAATGACTAAACATGCTCATTCACATGCTCCCAGGGTAGGATCTTATTAATTTATCACTGTGCTCACACACACACACACACACACACGCTTACAATGATTGACAATGGGATAAATTTTATTTGAATATGGCTGACATGAATTATGTAACTACAGAGACTGTCGGCTTTGTTGCCTCCCTCCAGCTCTTCGCTCTTCCTCCAAGATAACATACAGCTGATAATTTACAGTAGAATGCATTGTGAAAGTATAAAGACAGATATGGCGGCAACGTTCCTACCGAGAACAAAAAGCAAGAGTTCCTCTGAGCAGGCAAGGCGAGAAGGTTGGCGTCGTGGCAAAGCGGCGTTGAGGTCGGCTGGCTGACATTTTTCGACACTGGGAAAAGTGATTTTTCTCAAGTTCTGCTCTGATGGTAGCAGTGTGGTTACTTAGTGGACTGGGTCAGGCCAAAGGAAAAAAAAAAGCAAAAAAAGAAAACACTGTTGAGCACAAATGAAAGAATCAGAAAAAATAAGCACAGCAACCCTCAGTATCTGATGTTGATAGCTGTGGCAAAATGCTGTCTTTGAAAGGCTTGAGGAAACAGACAATAGTATATTTTTTTTATTGTTGTTGCTGCTCTTCCAGGCGGCCAACATGAAAAAAGAAACACAGTCTGATTGGTCTGAAAAAGACTGTCAAATGTCAAGCAGATATCAAACAGCAGACATGTTTTCTTTAAAAAAAAAGAAAAGATCCCGGCAGAGGAGCAGCCTAACCTTTCAGCAGGTGAGAGTAAAGCCAGTCAAGCCCATCATGAGCAACACTCCTCGCTCTTTTCACGGCTCTGATTCACATCTATCACAGTTGACACGAGTTGCTGAAATAAAACGCTTCATTCTGGCGGTTTACACAGCATCTTTTTGGTAGTTCGCAAGAGACAGGAATTGTGCAGGAAGTAATTTGACTATGAATATTCTTTGGGTTTTAGATCTAAAATTACCTCAAGGGTTTTCTTCCTTACTCTCCCGTCTCATGTTTACATTTCCACGTTGCTCGGAAAGATTTTCAGGATTGAGTCGTGTTTTTTGGTTTTCCGGCTCTCGTCGCCGATGCCATTCTACTCTTTCACGCTCGTACGAAAAAGCCGAGGTGTCAACGTCCCTGATTTCTTGTTTTTTTGTTGTTGTTGTTTTTTTTTTCCCCGAAGCGTTGAGACTTGTAGCTGCCCTTGTTTTCATGTGCTTCACTGAATCAATAATTACCGCTCAGTCGCAGTTCAAAGAAACTTCTGCACAACTTCCACATGAACTTGTGGTTCTATTCTTGATATTTATCTGATATTATTCAGAGAGAGTATTTCTGTTTCCGTCTGTGCTCATTGCAGAGGGAGGCCATGGATCAGGTTGGAGAAGGACGGGATTCAGGGAGCTGCAGAGACACTTCAGCAGACAGCAGGGCACGTCTGGAATTAACGTTTCAATACAATAAAATCTAGAGGAGGAAAATAATCCAGAGCATTTGTAAATATATAGAAAATTCAACATATCTTTGCAGTGATGTTCGAGGTGCAAAACATCAACGCGTGAGTTTTCTCCTGAACGTTAGAGGTCCAGGTTTTCACATTTTTCCAAGTTTAAGCACCTATAAGGCTGGAAAGGTCTCCGAATCCTCCATCAGTCTTACATCCTAGTCAGTTCAAATTTTCTTGCCAGGTTCTTTGCACGTTTCCACATTTATTTTGATGATTTGTCTTTATTGATGAGCTCCAAGTGCACCATGGATCTGTGCCGCAGGTATTTCCAGATTAACCTATTTGCTAATTTGTTTGTCGAACATGATTCCAAATTATTCACTGGAAAAAAATAGCCTATTTGCAGATGTTTTTTCCATTGAACATATCTAAAATATTCAAAATACAATTCAGATTGAAGAGATGAAATACATACGAGTAATGCATAAAGAGTGAAGACAATGAAAATATTAAGAGATGTGTTATCCATCTGTAATAACGCCAAGACGGTTTCCCTTGTGATTACTAATGCATATTTGATGCTATTAATTGTTAAATAGGCAGATATAATAGTTGTTTCTGGATGTCTGGAGACAGTTCTGGTGCGTAATCCCTACGAATAAACAGAAGTCCACTTTAAGACACTTTGAGCTTGACTCTGGACGTTTTTCAGCTCGATATTTTAAACATGAAGCCAAATCGCAGCAGAAACAGGAGCCTCTTCCATGTCCAGCTCGGCTATGAAACCTAAATGCTGCAGAAAACAAATGCTGCTCATTCCTCGAAAGAGGAAAATGTTGCAAATATTCCTCTTTCGAGGAATGTGAATTTTCTAGCTGGGGTTTGAAAGTGGGGACGCACCCATTACAGTTTTCTGGTGAATCACGGTTCACTGATATTTAAAAAGCCTGAGTTACTGGTCAGACTTTGGGGTTAATATCTTTCTTTTTTTATATATATAACTGACACTATCAGGTGTTATAATACACATTCAATGTTTCAAACCGATTTTATTTAACAATAAAACAATACACACTTGTTTAATCTCAAATATAAATAAAACGTTTAGAGCTTTGCTGTCCAAACTAAATTAGCTGAACTTTTAAAAGCCACTTCCTTTAGTCTTTCATTTTTTACATTTAAAAAAATGTTCATAAGATTTCTACGAAGATTGGTTTGACCTGCAAATATTGGCCAACTGCCAATCACCCAAAAGGAAATCAGAACCAATCAGCTGACCGGTGCTGCCGCCCAGCACTTTTTCATCTATTATCTATTATGGCTAAATCAAAAATCTCAATTTCCTCCTCAACATCCTGACAAAAACCTGATGATTTTTACATGTCATCCAAGACTGGACCAGAAGATTCCTGATATAGAGAGGAATCACCAAACATGCCTCTTTTTGTATCCCTCAACCCTGGGAAATGCCATATAATATCTTTTGCAAACCAACAAGAACACCCTCTAAAGTTCAAATTCCAGTTTGGAAAGTCAGAAGATGCAGAAGAATTTGATTTTAACTCCCAATATGGCTGACTGCATGTAGATGGTGGTGAAAAATATAAAACTGTTTTCAGACTCTTTAGGGTAGTTGCATCCGGTTTAAGGAGAAGCACACATAGTCCTCTAAAATATCCTTTTTCTGTTTGAACACATACAATAGAGCGAAATGCTTTGCCACTGGAACATATTGCTAATGTAAATATCACCAAAACAAACGACTCCAACTGCATCCATTCCAACTGAAATGCTCTAAACTCGAGTTCCCAGCTCCGACATCTGAGAAAAACCTAACAGAACAGAGCAGCACAAAGTGGAATCAAATTAGCAAACTATTTAGGTTGGATTTTTCAGATTTCATTAGCGTGACATAATGTTACTGCAACATGATAACTTAAAAGGTTTTGTACACATCGTTATCAGGGGATGCCAACAACTTTTCTGAGTCTGTGTATATAAAAATGCTTCTTTTTTTTGTAATTTTCTTTAATTTGCTGTTTATACAAACTGTTTCAGTGATGTCGTGTTGAGATACTATGTGAGCAGTGAATCTTCAACAGCAGGGAACAAAGCTGGGGGAAAATATCAACTTCCTGCCCGCCTTTCTCCACCTCAAGATTAATCTAATTTGGTCTTTATTGAGAGATGGATAACAGCAGTTTTGTTTTATTTATGTATGTTTTCTTTCCCTTTTTCTCCCCTCCCTGCTCCCTTCCTTTGTTGCTTCTCCTCGGCTCCCTCTGACAAAAGACAGCCAGCCTGCCAAGCCCGGTGTTGCTCTGGGACGGAGCTGTCAATCACTCCTGACGGCACCCTGACAACATGTACGTTAAAATTTCAAACGGGACTCAAAGGCGGCGCGTGACAGCCGAGCCTTTGAAAGTGGCTGTAGCGCTCGGCGACAGCCAGAGGAGCGCGGATGGAAAACAAACTAGAAAACAACAGTGCGGAGGGAGAAAAGGGAAGAAAGTCTGATACACAGAGAGGGGGGGGGGGGAATAATAAAAGTTAAAAGCAAAACAGTGAGGAATGTGGGTCTTGATTTGATGGAAACTGGCATTAGTTTCTCCCTTAGTGGATCATTGTTTTTTAATTTGGTTGGAATCCCTCCTGACAGACGCTCGCGGTCTTCCGGGGACGCAGCAGAGGGTCCATCCGGGGACGGCGGCCCCTCAGAGGGCCCCACTTTATGCATCTCACTACCACATCTTCTCACAGAAAACAACTGTGCACCAATCTTAGCATACCTGATTGAATCTTGAGCATCTCCTTATCGCTTCGCAATTGATTCCCAGTAGAAACGGAAAGCAGACGGCATGGATCTAACATGTTCTGCATTAAATATCATGAAAGAAAGCGGACAGCTCAATTTAGATTCCTACACTGCGAGCCTGAAAACAAACATATGCCATATGAGCCCACATTAGCTTATAGATCACAGCACCGGCGCCTTTTCAACAAGCAGCCCTGCACAAAAAGGCCCAGGCTGTGCCAGACCCTATGGTGGAGCCACCATCTCTGCAGTCCTGCAGTTCCTGCTCCAATCGTTCAGTCGGCGTCTACATAAACAGTTCAAAAACACACTCTGTGCATTTGAAACTGCTACAAAGCCACCAGATTATTGTCTGTCTGGTACTTTGTTGGACCACGCCGGCTGCGCGTGTGTGTGTGCGCTTACCAAAGTTTGTTTGAAACAAGCTCCCCTAAAACAACAACTCTGACACCACAGCATGCGCCCGCAGCTACACTTGCGCGTTGTGGACGAGCAGCATGAGAGCCGCTGCTGGGACACAGGTCGTGTCAGCCTGTTAGTGATTTGTTTTTTCCTCTCTCTTTTTTTTCCCCCCCCCACAACTCCTCCCTGTGGTAGAGCTTTGTCGAACCGCTGATAGGCGTCAGAACAAACAGGAGATGTGGCAGTGGCACACAAAGAGGCTGAGCCGCGTGAAATCGTGCCATTGTGCGGCTCGTGTCTACATGCATAAGAGTCCGAACTCGCGTCCAAACATATGCGAGCAAGCAGACGCGCATACGAGCTGCTGGGAGCTTTAACAGTTGTGGAAAGAACTTGAAACAGAAACCCTGCAGACAGAAATTGTTCTGGCTTCTAGTGCCCTCTAGTGCCTGGAGCCGACTGGGAAACCGACTGGCTTTGGTTTCAACCGGTCAGAAACTGAAATGCACTAGAGTGAGTTTACTTCTGTATTCATATTCAGCTGTTTTTTTTTATGTGTATGTGTGTCTTTTATCAATCATGCCACATTTTCATTTGCTTTCATCATTTTCTTTATTCCAGTTGACCAAATGATGCCAAAGACTATTTAATGTCAGGCCTATACACCTATATTTAATTTATACTTTATTTTACAACTTAATTGTCTATTGTTAATTTCTGCATATTTTCTGTCTTTTAGTCCACAGATTGTGGTTTTTATTCTCATGTTCTTTGTATTCTTGATATTTTTAAACATGCTTTTTACGTAAAATTGCAACAGGATGATATGATTCTACTTGATGACTTTGATATTTGGGACACGGCTTATCACCCAGGGCATCATTCCACATGAGGGCAGCACAAGCACCTGGAAAAGCTGTAATTAATCACCTACAGGTTAAAATAAAAAACACTGGTCAAACATGAGCTGTTTCCAAACTGAAGAAATATCTGTGAAACTACACAATATTTTCACTGCTTTGTGACATTAAGTTTATATTCAACTGAGTGTGAAAGTGGTCATATTTAAACTAAAAGAGGTGCTACACAATGTTTCACAGATATGCATATTTATATAATTAAAGTGCAAATTTCTTGAACATGTTTAAACAACGTCCGTATACCTCAGTGTAAAAATCACAGTTCCTCCACATTCTGCCACATGGAATTAAATCTACATGAAATGTAAAACTGGAAAGCCAAAATTTGATTTTAGTTCTGATGCTGTTTTTTGTTCTCTTTATCTTACGTTTACACACTTAAATTATGTATTTGTCTTTATTGCTTTCAAATCTGAAATAAAACCTGCCTCTACGATATAAATATGATTTTAAAATCAACTGCTATTGTTTTGTTTTATTTTAATCACAATAAAGTTATGAAAATAAATACATCCTAGTGTTATTTTCACACTTTAATAATAAATAAATAATAAACAAATAAATAAATCATTTAAAGAACATTTGAATAAGAGCTGAAGCATTTCTTGATTTTTTTTTTTTTTAAATGTGTAAATCAGTTTAAAATCAACTACAGATAACAAAATGATCCAACAACCAATCAGAAGCAAATCAAGGAAATAATATTTGGATATCCTGCTTACATTTTTTTTTTTTTTTTTTTGCAAAATCTCCCTCAAACATTATTTAAGAAACATTAAAACCGCTTAGGAAAGAAAAAAAACGACTGAAACCGAGAAGTAAAATCTGATGCAGACTGTCCTCTGCGCCCTGTGCTGACGCAGTTCAACATATTGAGGTCGAGTGGAGTTTGTGGCTCCGAGCAGCAGCTGGGTCCTCCGGTGTGAGGACCCTAACGTTGTCCTAATTCACTTTAATAAAGGAGGCTTTTTGCAAACCGCCTTCACATACTTTTTGTGCATGCATGATGGAAGCAGCAGAGGTGGGATTTGAGAGGCACCTCAAAGCTCTGATTATCCTGAGTGTCCCTGCCCAATAATGTTACCTGCTGGGACCGCAGCACTGCTCCTCTAAATAAATTGCAAGTGGCCTTGGGCAATGAGAGGAACCTTCGTTTGATCTGCCTGACTGCCAACGAGGAAAATGTGCAGGCAGTCAATCAAGCTCTTAAGGCTTCGCAACAATGGAGCAGAACCTGGTTTATTATTTATTTTTTAAATTGATGCGTTTCATTATCACAAGGTGTCTACTTGGTGGGGTGGCAGGGGCCGCGGCGGGAAGGGGAGCGACACGATCAATAATTGATATGCGGTGTGAAAGAGCTGATTTGCCGCCTCTCCTCTGGTGCACTTGTCACTAGCTGTTGTCAGAACACATTTGCTTTGATGACAAATTTGAAGAAGTGAACAACAGCATCAGATCTTATTATGAATTTAGGGAGCGGGTGAAAGGCAGGGGCCTGTTCTCTGTTTGTTCGGCAGGGCGCTCTGGAGGAATGACTACCAGGCGCTGGGGGTGAGTTACAGTCTTGTAAGCGCGGAGATGAGAGGAGGGGGTTGAACTTTTTTGTCATGTGTCAGTAAACAGCGTGACTTGTTTGAAAGGCACCTGGATTACAGGGTGAAAAAGTTGCTCTTTAAGCCTTTAAAGCTTCGGGGTGTGGGAGAGGCGCCACGTCAAAACAGAGCGTGGAGATGAGGAGTGAGAGCAGCTGAAAGCCATCACTCCCCACCACCACCACCACCACCACCACCTCCACCCTCCTGGGTGTTCATCTGCTGAGAGAAGAAGAAGTTGTCCTGCTTTTCTAACAGAGTTTGGGTCATGCTGCATGGTGGAGAATTTGAAATAGATTCTGAGCAGTAGGGAAAAAAAACACCTGGATGGCGCCAAACTGTGCAAAATGTCCTAACGTGACACATTTAGCATAATCAGATATTTACATATGTTGCAGAAAAATATTAAATTCCTCTTTTGAGTCTGTTAAGGTGTTTAGATTGTTTAAATCGTTTTCTTGACAAAGATTTCCTTAATATTTGGTGTAATCACCTTTTTAACTGCATAACATGGATCAAGCGTTCTCAAGTACTTAGCTGAAATTCTGGCCCATTTCTCCTGACCAAAATGCTTTTGATGCCACCTTTCTCACACCTTCTCTTTGGTATAGAAATCAGGATTTTGTTTAGGCCCCTCCATTTTGTTTTGTTGTACTTAATTTGGCTTTAATCTTAGGATCACATCTTCACATTAATGTCTTCACTCATGGTGTCATCTAGAAGTGCACCAGTTCCTCCTGCAGCAAAACACAACATGATTCCTCCTGTTCTTCCCTCTATGTCTGCTCAACATAAAAATAGCCATTGTGGTCAAATATTTATGTGTTTTAGTTTTATCAGCTCACAGGACATTAAGGTCTTTTGCTTTCATCTGGTGTTTTATGTTGCTTTATGAGTGACGGCTTCTTCCTCTGAGAGCGGCTTTCCGGCTCATGTTAGTAGAACGAACATTTTTTTGGTTTTGTTCTGGAGTTGATGCAAACATTTCAAATATGTTCATAATTGTTTGAAATTTGAAATTAGTTGTGTCTGATTCACAGTCAGATTTGTACAGGGTATGTAAATATCTTGTTTCAGCATCTTATGGAAGTAATAAGGGCCTTTTGGGCTTTTCATTTGGAGTGACAGGATGAGGACATGTGATTTAAGCATTTAAAAAGTTGAACATTGAAGCATGTACATGTATTTAGTCTTTACTGTTTTACCTTAAATAAAATCCACCTAATCTATTTGTAAAATGTGACTGAAGTGATGATAATATTCACTTATTAAGTGGGTGATATTACATATTTTCAAGGCACATAGTGCCATTTTACAGCAGAATCAAATAATGTCAACTTCAGTTGTTATAAAAATACTGCATGTAACTTAAAAGAAATCTGACTTTGCAATTTGATGCCTTAAAATTGGGTCTCTGTCTCTTTAAGAAGCTCCTGCTCTTCAGCTCGTCATCAAAGAAAAAATGCTTTTCCATGATGCCGTTTATCAGGAGTGTTGTGCTGGGAAGCAGTGTGTATGACGAGCCCCTTTTAATCTAATAAAATTAATTTGTAATAATGTGTAATATAATGGTTTCCTGGGCAACCTGTGATGACTCTTTCATTGGCAATAACTGTTTCAGGGTTACGAAGCTA
This sequence comes from Micropoecilia bifurca, assembly GCA_903067075.1. NCBI lineage: Eukaryota > Metazoa > Chordata > Actinopteri > Cyprinodontiformes > Poeciliidae > Micropoecilia > Micropoecilia bifurca. Next base: position 52,808 of record CAEGAF010002084.1, read on the forward strand.
ACAAGCAAGCTTAATATTTCAGATTTCAGAGAAAAGCAGCAAAATAGCCCTTTAAATTAGTACTTAAACATCATTAGGCCCATGCCAGTGCAAATCCCTAACACTGAACAAGCCGTTTAGCAACATAAACCTTTCTGGGTTGTAGCTTTCTTCATTTGTTTTTCCCCATTCTTGTGCCACTGTGCTGATTCAAAGAATCTCCACAGAACATAACCTATTATGATAAAGAAAAGAAGAAATGTGATGGTTAAGGTATTTTATTTAAGATATACTTAAAATAATTACTTTCTTTAAATACTTTTTTCTGACATGGTCTGTACTTTGTTGAAATATTTTCTCATGGCATGTTCTGAGTGCAAATTTAACAAAACTTTAAGAACAAAAAACCCAGATGAGAAACTATTCAACAAAAAACTTAAGAGAAAGTGAGAAAAAAAAAACACATCAACATTTCAACATAATTGACAGCTGCATCCATTTGCTCCATCCAATCCATCCGTCTCCACTCTGTTCTTCCAACACCATTTCCTCTTTTAATTACCCCCCCCCCACCCTCACCCCCCCCCACACACAAAAAAACACACACACAAAAAAAAGATGGAGCACATCAGACGCATCGCGGTAAATCCCGGGCCTGGCACGGCCTCACAGTGGCTCCCGCGTCTGGCAGTCCCGATAGAGCCTCTGCGCGCTGGCAGCGACAAGAGAAGTGGAGGGTCGCCTGGAGATTTTCTGACGGGAAGAATTGAGAGGATGATCTCTCGGCAAAACAGAGAGGTCCTCATTCTCCTCCCGGCGTGGGAGGCTTTTTCTCCTTTTCTTTTCTTTTTTTTTTGGCAAAGCACTTTCTCATCATACCACATTTTCAGCTACCAGATTAGCCAGCTCTCAGGAGCAAAACTCACACACAGCCTCCCTTGTTTACGCCTCAGTACCATAATGTTTTTTGTAATGACTGTTCTTGTAAAAGGGCACGTTGCAGGCACTGCAATCGCGGCTGCTCTCCTATCTCCCTGCACAACATTTTAGAGGTGAGACCTATTGTACATCGCTGGGACAGAGAAAGCATGATTTAGATTAAGGGAATGGGAAGTCTTTTATATTGAAAGAAGCCTCCTCTGACCTGAAATGTGGTTTTTACTGAGTGAATTCCTCATTCTAATTACACATCACCCAGCCCAATGGATTTTTCTTTGGCAGGCTGGATGTTTCCACTCTGATTGCTTTTTGTCAAAGTTTCTCCTCTCTCCGTGGGGCGCACATCAATCACCGGCAGCCATTCCTCAGGCTAACCGTGGCATCATCTCCCACGCGATTACACCCAATTCACATTGAGCTCCTCGGACACAGTGGAGCTACAAATAGCCCATTGCTCGGTTTCCCCCCTACCCCCCTTTCGCTCTCTTCCATCATCCTGAGATGAAGAGTGGAAAGCTCCCGCAGCGGGTGGCTTTCTTCTCCTCCTGAGGGGAACTGAGAAAGCAGGCGAGGGCCTCTGTGATGTCAGTTTCCCTTCAGGGTGGGGAGGAGACGTCTTGTAGCGCAGCTAAAGATGATCGCTTGAGATCCCGAGAAACAAGGCTCCCCTTTCCCCTGGAAGCTGTAGGGGCATAGTGGGAGTCGGGGTGAGCCGACGCTCCTCCATGATGCAAATTGCAACAACGGCAGTGGTAAATGTGGCAATCGGTTCCTCTTGAACAAACTTTTCCTCTCTCTGTGAAAATGTTAAAGGTCAGGAGAGGTCAGCTTTAAGAGGAGAAATGTTCAACTGAAAGTAGCAGAGCTCAGGGTTGGGCCTGAATTTGATTTAGGGTAACGTTGTCCACCAGCCGCCACAAACTTCATTTTGACTTATTTTTAAAAGCAGGAGGTGGGTCAACCAAAAATTCCCTGAATTAACTGTTTAACAGTCACATCAGTCATTCTCCATGGTACATTTAGAAAATTTGCACTTAGCATAAAATATCTTGGCAGTGAAAAGTTTATGGTAAGATTTAAGGTATTCAGAGAAAACCAGTAGTGGAATAAGAAACAATGATAAAGAAAAGTTCAGTTAATTTTAAAGAATACATTAGAATAACACAGCATTTTCTGTTACAAATAAAGCTTATTTAAGTTTTTTGTTGTGAGGAGAAACCAATATTGGATCAGAAATTCTTCTCTCATCACTTCGCAGACTGTTTTAGCTCAAGGTTTTTATGTCTATCATCTAAATGCCCCCGGCCTTAAATTAAATAATAGCGGAAATGAGAAGATTTAAGTAATTTTTCCAGTCCCCTTTTTCGTTTTTATTATTTAAGCTTATCCTGTGTTCATGATAGAGTACAGCTCCAGGCTCCAGCTGCGCCAGTCTCTCAGCGTCATCCTTGGATTCATGAATGCTAGACACTCCTGCTTCTGGAAACTTCACTCGCTCAGTGGTAACACTCATTAGATGTCGTTGTGACCACCGACAGTAAAAAAAAAAAAAAGAGGGGATTTAGTTCATTTTTTTGCCCAGACTAGAGTTCACAAGCCCTCAAATTTGGGGTTAGAGGACCCACCAGTTATTTATGGATTTTGTCAATGGAACTCTATAACAGAATAAACTCCTGCCTCTGTCCTCAACATCATATTTATAATGGAGTTTGGGAAGCTGAATTACCCAGACACAATGTTTTTGGCTGGTATTTGCAATGCAGCCAATTCTAGAGCAGGATTCCCATTGTTAAGCGCTGATTGGCTGAACCTCAAAAGTAGTGGTAAAGACAACTGTGGACGTTAGTTTCTGCTGTTGTGTCAAGACAGTTTACTCTAATAGTAATATAATAGTATAGCAATATAATATTAAAGGTATATTTAGTGTTTTGGCTGTTATAGTAGGTATTCATATGGATTTTTAGGGCTCTTTAGAGCCCCCTGCTGGCCTGGATGCCCTAAGTAGCGGATTATCTCCCTCATCCATCAGACTGACTGTCAGAGCATCGAACAAGCTCAACTTTTTTGTAACACTGTTTCCCTCTTGTGAGTTGTATTTCACATTTGATAAAAAACGATAAAGAAAATCCTTAATTCATGAACACATGAAAAATGTAAATATTTGTTCGTAATAGATTCTGATGGAACATTTCATTCCAAAGTAAACCTTTGCTCCAGAAACTCACAAAACAAAACAAAACATCCCATTTGATCATCTACTACAATTACGTTGCACAGCGTGATGAAAGGATATCAATGAACTACTTATGTCACAAGAAAAGAGCAGCACTTCATACATGAAACCAGCTGAAGCCATATGGGAGTTTGGGGAGGATCAGTGATCAAAAGAGCATGAAGCTTATCAACACTGTTTCTCAACATTTAAACAGTGTCATATGGCTTTGGAAATACAGCCAGGATAGCTGCGGTTTCACCCAGGAACATAATGGCTGTGTTTGTTTTTATGCGCTGTGAAAAGCCAGTAAAGTGTAGATGGGGCCGGTGGGGAAACGCGGGGTCTTTATCACGATGAAAGGTTAAAAGATGGGACTGACCTTTCTGGCACCAGCTGGGCTTTGGGAGCACAATGCATGGCGTCAACTCTTTCTGGCATTTTTCCCCCTTCAGCTCTGGGCTACACTTACAAGCCAAACACTCAAGTCCAAACATCTTTCATTTTGCACAAAGACTCAAACACACTGATGCCCCGAACCCCCCTCCTTTTTTTATATCACAGAGATGCTCACACACCACAAAGTTCTGTATATCTGCAAACAGACCAGTCCCGTCTGGCATCACAGTGCAACTGCAGGCTATGGAAGCAGAAAAGCGGGAGTGGATCACTGCAGATTACATCAACGCAGAACTTCACTCGGCCCAAAGTATCATCACCACTTTCCTTCAACAGAAGCTAAGCAACACTTAGGCTTTCATCCAGAACATTCCAGTAAACTGCCTCTTTGTAGTCATTTAAAGCTGGAAACCTTTACAGTTTCCCATCTAAGGAAAACTTAAAGCAAAAAAAAAATCAGACCTAGTTTGGTGAGTGGGCCTCAAAAAAATGACCTGTACACCTCAAATGCTTTGTTTCTGTGGGGGCCACATAACCAAAGGGCTTTGTGTGACATTTCAAAAGGAAGCATCACACAGTGGAACAAGGATCATGCAAACACAGAATAACACTTGTGTGCTGTTCATTTTTTTGTTTTTCTTTTTGACGACGGGGGATCGGGGGTTGCCAATTCTATAGGTAAACTCTAGCAGACGGGAGGTAAGTTAACCCTGGGCTCACACACAAAGGAAACAGTGGTCGACATCTGAAAAGGTAAAAAGTAGTAGTCCCTGACGTGTCAAAGGCCTCATGGTCAGCAGGAGAGTATAAAAGGACCTGTAGGTGAGCGCAGGGCTACGGTGCAAAAACATCCACAGCCCTTCAGCCATGGGAAAGGTATGAGCTCCTCGTGCAGGAAGGAACCAGCCAGGGCAAAAAAGCAGAAAAGGAAAAATGTATTCTGTGTTGGAGCAACAGAAACAAAAAAAAGGGAGAAAAGTTACAAACTATGGGGATCCAATCATTTTTCTCCTTTGCCATTTTGTACTTTTGCAATTTTTAGTCATATCTGACTTCTTCAGCTGGCAACAATGGAAACCATTTCAGAATTTTAAAAAAATGCAATTAAGTTTATTTATGAGTGAAGTTTGAGATTTTTTTTGATTCCTTTTCACGGAAATTGTTTTTTTAAAAAAAGCACTCGTCAACTTAAAAATGTACTGGTTGGGAACAGCTAAATAAAATGGTTTGTTTTTGGTGTATAAAATGGAGGAAGGTATGAAGTAGGAGCTTAAATATGTTTTTCCAGGTAGTTAAAGACTGACCTAAAATAAATACGAAAATATAAACAGAATAAACAAATTTTCACCCATCAAGCAATAAAATTTCCGTTCAAATGTATAAATCTGAGTTAAAATCCTTGCCTTCCTTTCCTTAGATTGTGTTTTACGAGGGCCGAAACTACATGGGCCGCCACTGGGAGTGCAGCACTGACTGCATGGACACCTTCCGGCACTTCAACTGCTGCAACTCCATGCGCGTCAGCGGCGGCCACTGGGTGGCCTACGAGAAGCCTCACTACATGGGCTACCAGTACATCCTCGGCCCTGGCGACTACCCGGACCACCACTCCTGGATGGGCTTCAACAGCTGCATCCGCTCCTGCCAGATGTTCCCCCCTGTAAGTTTATCAGGCAGAGAGATCAGCGGCACCTCACTCCCCAACCAGCTCATTGACACCTTGCGCATAAAAAAAGCTGCTTTGGAAGTACATGTCACTCACTAACACAGGTCATAGTTTAAAAGGTTTCTGCTTATAAATCCAGTTGGGTTTTGTAAGAATAGGATGTGCTCTAAACGCCTAAATTAGGGGTGTCAAACTCATTTTTGTTTTGGGCCAAATCAAGATCATGGATGCTCTTAAAGGGCAAGTCGTGCCAGAAAACATCAATAAAACCTGGTCACAAAATCAAAGTATTTGTGATCCTAATTTGGAAATATTTGCACCTATTTATTACGGTAAATGCGACCTTTTATTACTCATTGTATAGATCATGGACTATGATCTGACATCAATTAAGGCTGAGACAGCTGTTTAGTACAATTTTTTTATCCTTTTTGAGAAAAATGTGCAATTAACTCCCAATTGTTACCGCAATATGTTGATTTTGCGTGAATTTCCATAATAATTCTCAGGGAATTGGAGGAACTGACTGATACAGATCAAGAGCCGGAGCAAGCAGATAAGAACTGCATTGATTTGATTGATAACATAATATTTAAGCACACGTAAAGTTAGTCTAGAATCTAGAGGGCCACATAAAAAGCTATAGGAGACCGGATTTGAGTTTGACACACTAAAGGTAGATTTGTAAAAGTCCTTTCACGGATATTAAAACAGCATAATAACCAAACTCTGATGTCTTTCACTTGCAGTATAGAGGATCCTACAAGATGAGGCTCTACAACCGGCCCGAGATGATGGGGCACATGATGGAGTTCATGGACGATTGTCCCAACGTGTACGATCGCTTCCACCACCGAGACATCTACTCCTGCAACGTCATGGAGGGCTACTGGATCTTCTACGAGCATCCCAACTATAGAGGACGGCAGTACTTCATGCGCCCAGGAATGTACAGGTCCTGCGGGGACTGGGGCGGCTTCAACCCCATGATCGGCTCTTTCAGGAGGATGAGGACTAACATGTAAAACTCCACCCACGCAAGCATCAAATGAACAATAAACACGTAACTCTAAAACACGAATGTCTTTTCTTTTGGTGGTGTTATTTGAAGAAGTATGTGCAATTACGAAATCATGCATTTCTGGCATTCATGCAGATACTGCAACTCTTACTGAGGGCCTCAGGGGGAAAAATGCAGTTGTACAGTATTTTTCTACAGACAGGCAGAGCTTTGAGAGAGACAAAGCAGCTGCTGCAGCTTACCATTCCTATAGTGTCCTACCTTGTATAGAGCATATTGTGCTGACACGGCAAAGCTTTGTGTCAGGCTCACAAAGGCCTGATCCCAGCAGGATCTATAAAGAGGACCGGTCAGAAGCTTTGCACCCGATCTGATCTGAACTTAACTGAACAAAGTCACAATGGGCAAGGTAAGCTTGAGTTTGGAAGTTCGGTAGAGTTACTGAAATGCAAATACTTGATTTGTAGTTTGTGGTTTAGAGTAATCACAAATGAAACTGTGGATAAATACCGATCAATAAGTTTGGGATAGAAAATGTAAACTACCAATACATAAAGTAAAAGAATGCAAATTAAAATGCAAAAAAAAGTAGCAAAATACCTGTTTCTACTTATTTTCAGCTCAGAATCAGACTTTTATTCTCCATTTAATTGGCTCTTTGATTTTCTATTCAGCTTTCCTTCAGGCACTAGATGTACTAACTTTCATTCATCTGCCAGTCTTTTCAAAACTTTACAGTCATAAGAAGATATTCAATAATTAAGCTGATTTTTCAAACCTGGCTCAGAACAGTACAGGTTTAAAACTCTTTCAATGTAGAGAACATATCCACTTTTGGTTAAACGATGTGACTTAAATCATTCTCTCTTTTTCACAAAGTACTGTAGAAGTAAACTTAGAATTTTGTTAAAAAGATTAAATAAATTCAGTGAAATATAGATTACTTACAAGGAGGGATATATTTCAAGTGTTAATTTGAATGATTATGAATGACAGGAAATGCAGCCTGTTAGTCTGCATGAACTACTGCAGTGGTATGGCGTGGCGTCGCATGGCGTCGCCTGGCGTCGCGCGGCATTACGGTGCATTGCGTGATGTAGTGTGGCGTGTTGCATGGTGATCATCCTGTGGCTCTGCTGAAATATTCAAGAACCCCAGATTGCTTTCAAGCAGCCTTAATCACAGGTTTTGTGGTCTGATGACTCTTGTCTTTCTCTTGAAAATACCATATTACCTACCAAATACCTACCAAGTCTTGGAAACTTGATTTCATCTTAAAATTGGGCTTTGAACCATAAAGTCAGACTTAACCCTGCAGTTATACTTGTTGCATTGCACATGCCACACTTTTTCCTTACACTCAACTTTCCATTAATTCACTTAGTACATACACTCTGTAACAGTCTGATTTGGGGGTTTTTTTGGCATTGATTGTTTGTCAATGGTGTCATGACTAATGTATAACTTCAGCTTCAGCAGTCTTTCCCAGGAGTGTGTAGGAAATATAACATTTCTGTATTTAGCAATATTTAGATTTACGGAGGAAACTGAACTTTTGATTCAAGGGGAAAAAATACAAGGGGAAAAAAATCGCATGCTTGAGATATATCACTATCTGTGTGTTGAGTCTGTATGAGTTTTAAATTCCTTCAAACTGCTGAAATACATTAGGTCATAGGGGAAACTTTAATGCACCGAGATGCTTCTGTACTTTTAACTGTTAACACTCATTGGGTAGGACAGAACAGATCACTGTGTTTCAGCAAGGGGGGTAGATCCTTCATTATTAGTGATCCTAAAAATAGAAAACAAAAACCATGTCAGTGATAGGCACTGATGTGTTTAACCCTTTAGAATGTGCAGTTTCCAACACATATTTCATATAAAATGCTTCATTGACCTTTTATTGGTCTTGGAGTTCCAATCCAAGCCTCCTTCGCTTCTGCGAGGCCAAATTTATTGTCATTTTATGAACAACCAGAAAGAGTTTGGAAAACAGTGGTGATGCTTTTCTTTCGAATGCAGATTATCTTCTATGAAGACAGGAACTTCCAGGGCCGTAGCTATGAGTGCAGCAGCGACTGCCCCGAGATGCAAAGCTTCTTCAGCCGCTGCAACTCCATAAAGGTCGACAGCGGCTGTTGGGTGGCCTATGAGAAGCCCAACTACTCCGGCTACCAGTACATGCTGCACAAGGGAGAGTATCCCGACTACCAGCGTTGGGCCGGGTTCAACGACTGCATCCGCTCATGCCGCATGGTGCCTCCTGTGAGTTCTTAATAGCTACTCGACCCTGTTTGCAGGCAGGTTTTCTCTAATCGTGCAGCACTGAAACTGTCCCACTTTCCTCTGCAGTACAAGGGCAACTACAGGATGAAGATCTTTGAGCGTTCTGACTTTGCCGGACAAAATCTAGAGCTGGTGGAAGACTGCCCAGATCTCCACGAGCGCTTCCACACCCGTGACATCTCCTCCGTCAACGTCATGGAGGGCTACTGGATGCTGCACGAACACACCAACTACAGGGGGCGCCAGTACTTCTTGCGTCCGGGAGAGTACAGAAGGCACAGCGAGTGGGGAAGCACCAGCGCTACCTTCGGCTCTCTGAGACGTGTCACAGAGATCAACTGATTTATAGTTCATTTTTCTTTTTTTTTTACCCCTTCTGAGCCCCACTCTTTAACCCTCCCCCCTTTTGTTTCTCAGGTGCCAGCTCTTTTGGAGCTTGGTCTCAGCTGTGTGGTCTCCAAAACCTGCAATCAAACACTTTAATGAAGGAGATTTGGTCAATCTGAGGAGGCCTTGTGGCTTTGTTTGGTCGCTTTGCATTGAAGTTGTTCTCCAACTCAGTGCTCAAACAAAGCTCACAGAATATTAATCATTTTCGCTTTGGTCGTCCCATCGTGAAAAAGATTTTGCCCGAAGGTCCTGAACCTTCTGTCCTACTGAAATCACAATAAATAAAAACTTGATGAAAATCAACAAGAGGGACTTTTCTATTTTTCGTTCACCATCACAGCTGTCATTGTCAGATGATCTTCTCTTATATTTTAAACGCAAATATGGATGCAAAGATAAAGAGTAACCATTGAGGGTCCTTGGAAGACCGAGAGTTTGCAATTGTCTATAGTGTCATCACACAAACACAGAGAGGAAACAGAAGCTTATTCTTTGAAGTTTGCTCTTAAAGACAAAAAGAAGAGTATCTGAGGATGGGCATGTTGGAGTCTTTATGAGATCACATGGTACAGACTGTGTGCTTCGGGTCCATGAAAGTTGCCCGTGTTAGATCAACATCACAAGACCAGTGCCAAGTCAAAGAGCCAGAGTCAAAGTGGCCTGTTATTAGCCCCAAGCATCAAGCTCTCTCAGAACAAAAAACAAAACCCCGTCCACATCCTCTGCTCATGCATTTTTCATCACACCCAGATACTGAGCCCTTTCAGAAATAAATATCAATTATTGAAATTGTTAATTAGACGCCGCGTAATTGGAGAAGATACACATGAATAAGTAACTTTGACCATTAATTATTGATTTAAAAAATTTGAAGCCCAGCAGGGAAAGCATTTGAGCACCTTAAGATCAAGCTAAACAAGTAATATGAGTTTTGGCCTTGAGTAATGTTCAATTAAAGGAGTGCAGTAATTTGCCGATCGTGTTTTTTTTTTTCAACATCCTCAAACAACAATGCCCAGTGGACAGAAAAACGTCAACAGGGTTCAGCAGGGGAACGGCTGTGCCGGGTTCTCGGGGCACCGATGGTTAGAGATGACAGAGGATGTCCAGAGACGAAACTGTGAGGTTGTAGATGTGAGGTTTATGATATTAAATTAGTTTACGAGGAATTTGACTGTGATTCACAGACATTTAGTGAAAATAGATCCATTTTAAAGGAGATTAGAATAAGGATGGAGGAACTACAGTGTATGGACAAGTATTTGTGTATTCATGGATAAAAAAAGAAAAATAATTAGATAGATTCTAGGTGCCCTTGTCCTGTCTGATACCTTTAGAGATGCCAGGGGAAAATTGCATAAAATAGCTTAACTTTATTACCAATTAATCAGATTTAATATTAATCATGGCAGGTGTGAATTTAGATCCAAACGTTGCTCAACAATTAACTTGCAACAAAGTTTTCCACTTGGTTTCCTTCGTTACTTTTCTTTGGTTGTCTGGTAAGTTGTCCATATGTTCCAGTAAAGCTGGGGAAAGTTTTGAAATCACTGCACATGAAAATCTGCTGGATTTCATGTTATACAATCATACAAACACTTTAAGGAGACAAAACCAAAGATATGACTCATTGTTTAAATTATCTCACTGCTAATAAAAAGTGATTTATTCATCACTCCTGTTTGAAATAAATCACAGGGTTTTGTGCTGAAAACACTGAATGTATACACTCACACCTAAACTGCGTCAGCTGGAGCTGCAGTTAACTTTGATTCATTAGATTGGGTGAGATAAAACACAATGCACCAGAGATAATCCTCATTGTCCCTGCATTGTTCCTTCTCTACCTCCAGTCATGATGTTTTCAATCGCTTCGCACATAAAAAGGCCAAAAAAAGTGAGATCCGAGTTTCCTCCTCTTCTTCTTCATCTCTGAACCCTTTGGACTTAGACAGGAAGCTGATTGAAGGGTAAGTAGTGCATTTTGGAGAATGAATTCTTTAGATGGTTGAAAAGAGAAAAAGATGGGGGTAGAAACAAGAAACGCAGAACATAAGTCTGTGATTCCATTATTAGTCTCAGTTCTCCTCGTCTCTCTTTTCATTTCTGATGGCTGGATAATTAAACCTCTGTAGTATTGTCTTCCATCTTCCTTTGCCCCACTTCCAGCAACGCAAATTTCCCTATGGGCAACTTTAAAAAGGCCCCCTTTTAGACATCTGTTTTTCTGATCAGCATGACGTCTCTTCCCCCTCCTTCGCATTAATTTGTGTTCTTTGTAAAAGTAGAAAGACTAGAGCCAGGACAGCAATGAGCATACATGTAAAAATCCTCAACACTTCAACAGCACGAACAAAAGGAAATCAAAGAAAGTAGGAAAAAGAAACCCCAAATATTCCTCCTCAACTTTTTTTTTTTATTTTTTTATTCTACATTACTCTCATTAAAGAACCAAAAACCAAACCTTAAACGTGCAGCGCGGAGACATCACAAAGTAGCTCAGAAGCCGAAGCGTTACAGAGCTTCACTTAACAGCAGCCTCATGCAGCCCTGCAGCTTTAGAGAGGAAGGCCTGTCAGTTAGCCTTCCCAGCTCTGACAGAGGCTCTGGGCACCGCGAGAAACAAGCAGGAAAGCAGCAAAACATTCAAAAATGAGCACAGCTGGCAACAACAAATAAATGAAAAAATTAAATGTAAAAAAAATCCACAATTATTTGTCCTTGTCACAACATTTCATTAAAAAAAAAAAAAAGAAAAAAGACATAAAAACAATCAATTTGCGAAGTTTATATCAGATTTTTCATACCTGAAATTATCTGGTGTTTAATTTTTCCAAAATTGCTTAACAAAATTCAAAGATCTGAATTTTCAAACAGGAAACAAAGCAAGTGAAAAAATATTTGCATGGAAAAGTGTAGTTGAAACCAGACCTCAGAGTCTGAAAATGAAACCAGACAAAATGCTTCCTGTTTCATTCACTTTATTACTGTCTTTTTAGATTAAGAATAAATACATATGAATAAATAAAGCAGAGTATCATCAGCTATATTTAAATCTATTTAATGATTTTACCAAGTGGAAGAACATCATAAAGATAATTGGCTCAGGCACTGAACCTTGTGGCACTCCAAAAATAACCCTGTTTATTCTCAAAAAATAACCCTGTTTATTCTTCATTTAGGCATTTTGGTAATTTAGCCTGCTGCTCAATTGTCACGGAATTAACTGAAAAAAATAAAACATTTATAAACTCTGTCCTTGAAGGAGAATTACCGGTATGTGAACAAAGATTGAATATGACAGTTTTGGCGAAGCAGCTCATAAAACATCAATTAGAGCTTTTGAGACAGGACACAAAAACGAAGCTAACATGAATGCTAGTTGCTGTCCTGTTAAATTCTGCTCCACAGGGATGTTTTCATGGAGATACTTCATGCTGCCACTCTCAGCAAAATCAGCCACAGTGTGACCATCGCCTCTCAGGACCCACTTGGTGGTGAGGAGTCCCTCCAGGCCCACAGGGCCCCGGGCGTGAATACGAGCCGTGCTAATGCCGACCTCTGCTCCTGTACAGCAAGACAAACACAACGGCAACAAAACACACTGTACTGATGGAACGACAGCAGCAGGAGGAAACTTTTTCTCAATGCTTTGCAGTTTTAAATATTGGGTCACTGATCTGCTCTTTGCCAGTTTAACCCTTCCAGACCAAACGTGTCGGCGACGATCCAGCCAAATTTGCAGTACCGTAATTCCGCCACACATTGCACTATCTGAAATATTCCAACAGTTTCTGAAAGGGGAGACTTTCCAGCCAATATCGAGTTATTACGGTAATTTCACTCTCATCATAGCAGGGAGTGAAATTAATCCGAGGGGCTTTCTTTTAATAGACGGTAAATTGTGAAAATAACTTGCTTGATGTTGAATGTTCCTGTTGTTATGGAGAAATGGACAAATGTATATTTAATCAGAGGACATTTGGAGAATTGCATATAATTTTTTTTTTTAAAAAAAGAAGCAAAAATATCCAGGCGGAGATTTGAAATGGTTAAAAAAAAACAAATGTACAAACACACATTTGAAAGTCAACATGGAAAGGAAATGTCTTCAGGAGCTAGTACAACCTTTCACAGCAGTTTGTAGTAAAAGCTTCCTCAAATTTTTCTTTAATATTTAGGTTTTTCTTGATAGTTTTTATAACCTAGGAGTACATAGTTGGGTTGTTTTATTTTCCTCCACAAATAATATTTTGTGGAGGAACACATCAGAACCAAATCAAGACAGGTTCTGATTTGGCAGTTTTAAGCGACTTACCACTTAAATTCATGGCAATTCGAGGGTTAAGTGAGAACAAAACAATTCTTAAACTACATTTCGTAACCATCTGATGTCTAAATTAAAAAAAAGTTTAAACAGTTTAACAAAGTGCTGAAAATGATTGCAGAGTGACAATTTAAAGCAATTATAAAAGTCTGCGTGAACTAAAACAAACAAACAAAAAAAAACTTTCCCACAATTCAAAACAAACCTTCGGATTGGAAAACACTTGGATTTGTAAAAGATTAAAAGTTACTAACCGAGTCCAAAGCGATATCCATCAGCAAAACGAGAGCTGGCATTCCAGAAAACACAGGCACTGTCCAGCTGCTGCAGAAACCGCTCAGCTGTCTCCTCTGGGAAAATAAGAACATTTACCGAAACAACCCTACTTCTTGGATTTCAACGTCTAAGCAGAAAATGTCACACATATTTTAGGTAAAACACTGAATTCACTAACATGCATAAAGCTACATGTCATGGAGTCAGGAGAATCACGAAAAGATCCATGTAAAAAAAAAGGATTATAACTAAAAGTAGGCCATGCTGCTGCAGCACATTAGGTTTTAACACAGAAAGCTCATTTGGGTGGAAACAAGCAGCAAAAACTGTAGAAGTGAATACAATTTTAAATAATACCTAAAGCCAACTTAACTGTAAATTTGCCACAAGCATCTCATGGCAGTAACATAAATGACTGACTTGATCCAGCTAACCTTTTAGATGTCCATTCTTCATGAGTTTATTATAGCATTAGTTCATCTCAATAAATCTCAATATTCTTAAAATACTTTTTTACAGTAACTAAATTAAAGTTAGTATATTATATAGAAACAGAGAGATGTAGTTTGTTTATGTCTGACTAATGAACTACATTACTCAACTTACATTCCTGTTCCTGTTAAAGAAGATGATTGGTCATTGAGTTTGGCATTTAAGCATAGAAATAGGAAGTTTAGTGGAAGGAAGACGTGTGCACAGGCAACAGTAACAACCACAACCTTAATGTTTTGGAATAGAAAGCTGAAAAAGAGGCGTTACTGCTGCTACTCAGCAAACAATTTGGAAATCAAGAAATGAAGATTCACAGAATCAAATTTGTTTGAGGTCCAGTGTGAAGTTTCATCAATCAGTGATGACATACACTGTACAGTTCCTGGATGTACTGTTCAAGAGAGAACTATTCTCACATAAACAAAAATATATATATTTTATTGGTTTTATGTGTTTTTCTAGATTTACCAGTAAGTGAGTTTGGGTTTTCATTAGCTGAGATCCAGAATTATGAAAAAAAAGAACAGAAATAAACATTTAAAATATACAATTCTTAGTAGCAAATCAATATATGAATATGAATTAGACATTTTTACTGGCTGTCTAATTTATCATCTTTATATTTAAAGCAATGAAATAAGCTTCAGTTGGAGTGCAGTATCTTTTTTGGCCACTGGATGTCAGCAATTCATCCTCCTCTCCGTCAGTTGATCATCAAAGTAGAAATGTGTGCTTAGCGCTTTGTTGATAACTAAAAGAAAAATGCAGCTGCTTTTGTTATAACCATCTAAAATATTCACATCAGAATATCCGATGTTGGACCCACACAGTGAATGTGTGGACTCATCCTAACAAGAGACAATCACTGCTCATTATGTGACATGTAAGGGAGTTTATTCATTAGCCAGAAAGTTATATTCCCTTCTTGAAGAGCTAGTGTAGCTTTATGTAGTCAGGCTGACGTAAAATACACGTAACAGTAAAATCACTGCTCCACTCACTGTTTTCTGTGACGATAACATCAGTGTGGGAGCTTCCGTACTTGTGAATATGCTCCACAGCCTCCTGCACGCCGTCCACCACCTCCAAGCAACACTCCAAGTCACTGTACTCTGTGCGTAGGGAGCTTGCTGCTGACGGAGTGAAGGTCAGGTAGGAAGCAAAGCGTGGGCCTGAATGAATCTTCACCTGATGCAACCAGACAAAACGTTACTTCACAAGTTAGTAACACAGTTAGTTTTTGATCAATTTTGGAATAAAGTAGGTTAAAAAATTAGGTTATGCTACATTTATATTGCAAATGTGAGCTACGTTTAACATAAAAAACAGAAGCACAAATGTCTAGAGACTGAATTTACTTATTCATCTAATATTTAAACATAAATTGTTCCCATCCAGATATGAAAGGTTCTTTGAATTTGATTTCTGACTAAAGACCCTTTCTATTTGAAAATACAAAAACACACACACTTAAAGGAGATTTAATGAAATATAAATGTATCTTTATCTTTACAATACCCTCCAACAAAACCCTCAACTTTTATTGTAAGTATATTTACCAAGTGGGGAAAAAACCCATCAAAAATGCATGTTTTTACCAAAATCACCAGTTTTGGCAAAAACATGCTCCTTTAGTGCTCCTCTTTGGATTGCCCTGAGTCGTTAGGTATCATTTCTCCACAGGATTTGTAATATTTCTCTTACCTGTTCATTGCGCAGTACTTCAATTATCTTGTCAAACATTGGAGTCCTGAGGATTTCTCGGTGAATTAGCAAAGTTTCCATTGAATTGCATGCAGCTGGGTAGTCACACTTGGAGTCTCTCACTGATCGGGAAAAACAGACGGGAAAACTGCACTTCAGGTCCACTAAGCTCTGAATATACTACTCCTGAGTAACATTAGAAACAGTATTAGTTTGTGAGAATAAAAAGGGAACATGCACATGAACTTTAGACTTTGTGGGCTGGATTTACAGACCGATTTTTACGACTTTATCAACATTAGCGTCTGCATCAACGAAGACGTGGCAGATTCCCTCGCTGTGACCCAGGACTGGGATGCCCTTGGCTGCTCGCTGAATGTCCCGCACCAGCTGTGACGAACCTCGGGGGACGATCAAGTCAATCATCTTGTCCAGTCGGCAAAGATCCTCTACTTCCTCATGAGTGTTCACCTGGAAAGGAGCACCAGAAGACAAACCTTTATAGTGCCAAGCAAATGTTTTCCAACTCCTCTGCTTTAAGATGTCAGATTACGCTACAGAACAAAACAGTTGTATCTCATCATCGTATCGCAATGAAGCAGAATATTTTTGACTAATGAAAATCTAAAAAGTGTGGATTCCTTTTGTTTTCAGCTACACTGATACCCCTAAATGAAATCCAGAAGTAATCTAGTTAGCAAAAAGATCATCGCAGATGTTGTCTGAAGGCTTCAGGGGTTTACAGGAGAACATTAGTGAACAAACAGCATCATTACCACCAAGGAACACAGCAGACAGAGAAGGGATAAAGTTATGGATAAGGTTACAAAACAATAACCATGCAGCATGTAGCCAGAGCAAAAACTGGTTCTACAAAGTAATGACTGAAGAAGGCTGAACACAAATGCATGAACAAAAAGTTCAGATTTTAAGCCACTGAATATGGCAGACATGGACCCATAAGTCCCTCTACTCTACATATAATGATTGCACAGGGTTCATACAATAGATGAATAGAAACAGTTTTACCATCTGTACCGCCTCTCTGACTCCATGCAGAGAAAGGGCTTCCTGAGTGAGCTGGTGCAGGACACGGTTGGTGTTGGCAGCTTCTTTGCCGCCCTTCAACAGAAGAACATTCCCACTGGCTATTGCCAGAGCAGAAACCTTGATGGAGAAAAAAGGTGCAACATTCCAAACACAGGCCTTTGTCAGAATACAGTTCAAATTGCTCGCTTGCAACTGAGAAACGAGTCTGGACCTCGCACCTTTTTTGTCTTTCCACATTGTTTAATAAGACACTCAACTTTGTCGTATAACTTTACCTGTGGCAGGCAGTCAGGACGGGCTTCAAAGATGACCAGAAGAACCCCGATGGGAACCGTGACCTGCTCCAGCTCTAAACCGGGAGCCACCCTGGTTCTTCGCACCACACGCCCAACGCTGTCCTGAGCCGCCACGGCGATCTGACGCAGACCGACGGCTAAACTACTTAGCTTAGCAGATGACAGGCTGAGACGCTTCAACATGGCTGGAGGCAAACGTCCTGGAAAAACGTCAAAGAAGAAGAGAGAAGGGAATAGAAACTGTGGTGAGGTTAGGAATGTTGTTGAAGTTGCTGAAGTTTTTCAAATTTTTGCATCCAAATTAAATGTTGAATTTGGCGGCTTTATGGCACAATACAGACACTTTGGCTGACAAACAGAATGTTTTATGCACAATATGCCAGCGAAATCCCCTGGACTATATAAGAATCAAACCTGCTAGAACTTCAAGATGTGTTTATCTGAAAGATTTCTTCTTTTCTGGTATGAAATCCAACAAATCAAACCATGTTTTTTTCACAGAGCTGCTGCGACACTGTTGCCCACTGAAAGCCAAAGTAAAAGTGCAGCTACATAGATGTTTCAGTCGATTCCTGTACTGATAATTTTGCCAAAATGAACTGAAAAAGGCCTAAAAGAGCTGGTTAAGTTTTCAACCGTAAAGTCACTGTATTGCTTTAAACCAGCTTCATCAGTTAGAAAACTGAAATAACAGACGTAGTTTGCGCACTTAAATATATATAAAGCACCACAGGCATGTTGTCCTGTGGGTAGGTGCAAAAAAAAATAAAATAAATGCAGGAAAAAAGCAGAAGGACTTGACAAATTTGATGAAAACCTGTTGATGACTAAATTATTTTGGACAGCAAAAAGAACAGATATGTAGAGACTTAAAGTTTCACTTCAAGGTGAGATCTTGGTCTCTTTCTAAATGGAAAACTCTGGTCCTGCTACCTGCACTGACAGCCATCTCCATGTCCATCTTGTTTGCAGCCAGAATTTCATCTTTTCTTTCCGTCAGCAGCTCTGCTAGATGGCAGATGATCTCGCTTCTCTAACATTGGAGATAACAAAACACAGACAGAGTACAGGCTCAGCATGGGGCGGATCTGTCTGCTAAAGTTCAGAGTTTCTCTGTAGCTGACAAGGTAGGAAAGCAAGTAAAATCACAAATAATGAAGGTTTACAACCTGCAAAGTGGCACAGAGAAACAACAAGACGACATGTTGTGACTGAGATCCGTTCATCACCTGGTCTGGATGAAGAGATGCCAGGATTCGTCCTGAGTTTCTGGCCATTTCTGTTTGCTCCTCCACAGATGGACCTGGAACCGAGAACAGAGTCCAGGATGAGACAGACTGACAGTCATGTAAAATCTCTGATCTGATACTGGGATGCACCAATAAACCTGACAGAAACTGGAGTCCATCTTCTTGTTGTCATTTCTGATTGGTAACTGGCAGGTCAAATGCTGAAATATAACTTTTTTTGTATTCACTTTTGGATCAAAACTAGGAATCCCTCTTTCCTACAAGGTCATGGATATATGCTGCATTGCACAAATGAGGCAAATCTTTTTAATGCAACAAACTAAGCATTTATTTACTCTCTCATTGGAAAAACAAAACTAGAATCAATGGATCAGACATAAAAGAAAACCAGGTATTGGCTTGGAAAAGGTCTTATTCAAACACACCAGCAGGTTTGACCTCAGAGAAGAAGGTTCCCACTTTCTTCCCCTCCACTATGTCAGTGATTACTTGGCCGGTTACTTTGGGGTTTGTGCCATTTGCAATGACCACTGAGGCGCCTCCTTGAAGCGCCCAAAGACCTGCTTTAACCTGCAACACAGTTACACAAATGCTAAACGAGTTTTACTTTCTCATAAGAAGGACAAAAAACAAGGAGTTAGATAAAACACGATAAATGAAGAGCGCCTTGGGTATTAACCATGTGATCTCTTTAGCACCACACTTTTTTTTCCTTGTTTGAAATGCAACTGGTCACTTAAAGTCCTCATAGAAAAAAAAAATACTTTTAGCATTTCCATTTTCTCATAAGCAGAAATAACCTGCAAATAATTTTATGTCTACAAATTATGGAGAGACTTGTAACAAACCTTGGCCTCCATGCCTCCAATCCCAACTCTGGACTTTGTCCCGTAGGTGATGGACTGCTGGTCTCCGGGGTAGAAAATGTCTAAGAGTTTAGCATCGTCTGTTCCAGGTGGGCTATTGTACAGCCCTGAAAAACAAACGATCTAATTCAAACTGTGCTCTTCCAAACCAATGAATCTGAAACAATCGGAGCTCAGAAACCTGCCATTTCAACCCAGGGGGTAAATAAAGTCTCAGTAGAGACATTTTACCAGAAAAGATGGATTTTATTGAGGGGTATAAGAGTAAAAGGGCAGAATATGAATGCATATCACACAAGTAAACCACATTCACTTAACAACTCCGCATTACTCTCAGCCCAATCCCAATAGCTTATATTGATGTGTGAAGTTTTATAAATACTTGCATGTGGATTTGGACACCATAGCAAAGTGAACTTTAGAGTTAACTTTAGAGAACTGGAAGACATTTAAATGAATTAAAAAATAATAATTTACTTAGCTTTGTCTAGAGCAACATTTAAAAGATTTCTAGGACATTTCTGAGGCTTTAAAGATGATCTATGTGTTCATGTGTGACAACCAATCAGACCAAAAGAGAATTAAAATCCCAACTTTCAGTTAAACATGTAATTCTAATGAGTCATCAAGGTGAACAGAAAATACAAATAAAAAAATTCAGATTTGTATTTGCTGTTTCCAAATGACACAGAGTGGCAAAGTCAGACTGTGTTATTATTTAACTACAACCCAAAATTGTGGCGGAGACATTCATACCTTCAACGTCAGACAGCGCTATGAGCAGGTCAGCCTTCATCTCCACAGCCAGCCGCGCCGCCAGACTGTCGTTGTCCTTAATGCTGATCACCTGGAGAACCAGAAAGCAGCTGATGTGCACAAACTTTCAATTCATCTAGATTCAACTTTCTAGTGAATCTAGACTCAGATGAGTTTGGATTCACTCCCAGATGAATCTAGACTCGTCTGAGAGTGTAGATTATTTCTAGACTCTCGGATGTTTTCTGAGAGTCTAGAAATAATCTAACAAACAACAAGAAGCACAGCAGACACTAATAAAGATGAGTAAATAAGACTAAAGTAATCTTTTAATTGGAGTAGAAGAATTTTGTAATGAAAACAATCCAACCTTAAATTAAGCTTGACTCTAGGAGCAAACTTGAAATTAGACACTGGGTCTTATAGCAAGATAATAATCAGGGACATTTAGCCCAAATTAAGACAGAAATGGTTGGCCAGACACAAAATCTTCCATCATAGATATGTATTTGGAAATATATACACATACAGCAGGATTTCCCCAACTAATAATTGACACTTAAACTAATAATTGGTTTGTTTTCCATATGTATTATGGTAACATATGGTTGCATTGCCATTGGTCGCCCCATGCTGCCTGTACATTTACCCCCTGCAGGTCGCTGTTGGGTTCTGGTGGAGGTACCACTGCATCATTGGTGTTGATGATGGGAACGATGTTCATGCGCAGCAGCTCCTGCAGTGTGCTGTTGAGATTCTGCCTCTTCTCATCATCGTGGAAATCCAGATTCGTCACAAGAACCTGAGGAAGCAAAAAGGATTTAAGAGAAAGAAAGGGTAAAGAAAGTAAACGTTCTTAAATGTTTGAGCAAAGGAATTAAGTTTATATGAGTACCTGTGCAGTGCATGTGCTGTACTGAGTGAACATGGCTTCATACAGAGCCATCAGCCCGCTCTGTCCAGCCGCAGCGCAGGCTCGGGCCTCCAGCGCTGGGACAAACTGTAACCAAAAGGACACCCAGCTTGTAAAAGCAAGAATTAGTGTGCAAAGTTAAATTATTGTAAATTTATGGATGAATTTTTCTGCCATAATTGGAGAACACACATTTTCAGTCTGAAAGCTGGATTTCATGTCTTTTGTTCTCAAAACTTTTAATACTTGTGCTTACATTTTCAGTTTGAAGGCAAGGCTTCATGCCTTTCTTCTGAAAACTAGTAGTACTTGTACTCAAAACTTCTCCTCTCTTTCAAATATTCACTGTGTTTTCTCAAACCTTTCTCCTTGTGCTCAAAACTTGTCAAATCTCAATCTCAACCTGTCAAATCTCCACTTGCAAACCTCTCTGCTGCTTGCAAATCATTTCCTTTTTTTTATGACTTGAACTTTATTGATTTTCCAACAGAAACATACCCTGAGTCCACACTTAGCATATTACAATTTAGCATCAGCTAACCAATGTTTGGTCCTCGTGGATTTTCAGGCCAATACAGTTAACATAAATTACTTGAACAAAAAAAATAAATAAATAAATGACTAATAATAAATACAATAAATAAATTACAAAAACAAAATTACAGAAAAATAAAGAAAAAAAACAAGGCGCCTAACCAACACCTGAACTTAAGACGTACACAATATAACATAGAGTAACAATGCCCTATAATCCCAATACATTCAGATAGTTACCGTAAATTCCTCTAGTCTAATTATATCCAAGCTGGAAATGCCATTTAACCCATGTACGAGAAGTAACGGAACCATTTTCTGTTGTACTCTTCAACTCTATTTAATAGTCTATAAGATAATCTCTCTAAGGCAGCAAGCTGCCCCAATGACCTATACCAATGAGTGAGAAAAGGGATAGATGGACCCCTCCACTCCCCCACCAACAGCTTCCTCCCCAGCATTAAAGCTGTCAGGACCCATTGCGAGAGAGAGGAAGTCAAGTGAGCCAATAATGATGGATCCCCGAGAATATAAAGCCTGCTGCAGTAGGGTATTTCCTGGCCAACTATTTTCCTTACGACTTTGTGAACTGATGACCAATAATTTTGGATTTCTGGACAGTCCCATAGCATATGTACCAGTGTGCCATTGTCCTTTTGACACTTCCAACAAACCGAGGTTTGCAAATCATTTTCTGCTCGCGCTTGGAACGAAAAAGCACCGTCTCCTGGCAACCTCTCAGCCAACAGAATGAAAGTGTTACATAGGGTGCGTTTGTTTCTTTCTAGTGGGTGTGCCTGTGTGGCTACTATCGACCTGCGCTGCCCACTGAATGTAGGGAGAAACAAGGACCTCAGCTTTCTTTGCATTACATCCTAGTTTTAAACTTTAACACGCTCCACAGCGTTCCTAGTCTTTCCCTTACCATCTCTTTATGCTGACCGTTTCCTGAATGGAGCGCCTGTCGGACGCTTTGAGACAGAAGGATCTCATGTCTTAACCTCTGCTTGCCAAAAGCCACGGCTCCACTGGTGACGATCATCATCTCCCTGCCCTGATTCTGCAGCATAGCCACCTGAACAGCAACACAACCAGTTAAAAATACAAATGATACCTTCCATCTAACGATATGTATCAGACAATAAAGTGAATTTTATGCTGATTTTATAGTACAAAAATGTAACTTTAGTAACTGGAGACTCACCTGCTCCACAATTGAAGCCAGTCGCCCGAGAGCCAGACCACATTCATCGCCACGGGTGACCACAGCGCTTCCTAGTTTAACCACAATCCTCTTGGCCTTACGCAGTTCGCCGCGATGTGCAAACGAGCTGCCATGAACTCTATTACTGAATTCTGTAAACAATAAGGAAATCTGAGATTTTCAGATCAGACATACAAACATTTTTGCTTATTTACTCAATTTTATCAATGATGATGGCATGATTTAAACTCCATACTTAGCTCTCTGCTAGTCTTTTAGCTGCCTTGTTCCATAGTATCACCATTAATGACAGTTTGAAAGACCTGCTTTTATTAGAATGACTTCAGATATTACTTCAAAACTAAAAATACCTTAAAGTTACCAATTTATCACTAAAGTTACTTTACTTCACTCTGCAAAATGTGAATGCTTTACTGGGTAGTAACCTTTTTGTGTCAGGGAATAATGGCCTTGCGACTGCCACATCAGCAGTGCAAGCAGACAGAAAGCCTTTGCTGACACCACACATCTTTCTGCACCAATGAGGCGCCTGAGTGGACGAGGGACAAACCCAGGGCATATTTTATTAGAAATCTTTCTGTGGACACAAAAACCTTAAGAGCTTTTTATAAAGGTGTGTGATTTAAATGTAACTGCACCAGTTTATCCATTTTCATTGAAAAAAATGTGTTTTCTAATTAATCTTCTAGTTTAACATCACTTAGTATTTCTTCCAGAAAATGTCAGTATATTCTGAAATATGTTCATTACACAATATCCTTTTAGAGAGACCAAAATAACATGTTGAACCTTTTAGAATTAAAATACTGAAAATATACTTCTAAAACCTTTTAGACTGCAACTGATAAATAAGTTTAACATCATAATTTTATATAAAATTTCTTAAGCCAACAAAATCTGACAAAACTAGAAACCAAACTTAATAAATCAGATTTATTAAGTAATTATTTAAATTAGCTGTTTTCTTTTTGTTTGTTTTTTATCTGATTGTTATTGTCCCACTTTGCTGTGATAATGTTCACACGAAATTAACAGATGATTGCAACAATAGGTAAAGAAATGTTGTCTTGCCTTGAGTCAGATGATTGGTGAGAAACTGGAATCTCAGTGGTGAGATTGTTGAGCACAGGTTCAGCTTTTGTAGCAGCATGTTCAGCTTCCCTTTTATCTGAGAAAAAAACATATATGCAGCAACTTAAAATAAGAAATCATATAATGAAAATTTATAAAAATGTGTTTATTAAAAATGAAGGAGATGTAATCAATGATGTGACACAGTTAACTTTAAAGACTTGTTTTATGAATAAAATGCAAATAAGTAAGGATTTTTTTCTTACGTTACGTAAGCTTCTGAAGTTCCACTATAGAAACTGAGTTCCTGTTGCAGATTCTATAAAACCTTCATCTTCTTTGACCATTTATTTCTCTCCATGGCTGACAGTGATGAGTGAGCAGCAGAGGGGGGAGCCACATGTCAATGACTCCTCCCTATGACAATACGAGCTGCTGATTAACCAGGCTGTGTTCACACTGCAGCCTGAAGTGACCCAATTTCGATTTTCTTCACGTAGTGCGACCTGTATCCGATCTTTTCATGGCAGTGTGAACAGCTCAGGTCGGATTTCTTTCGAAGGCGACCCTGGACACTTGCATATCCGATACGTGTCTGATTCAAATGTGACCGAATGTCCAGGTCGAATTCATTCGATTTGAACGTTACTCGACGCACGTCACTGTTCATCGTCCTGATACGCGCAAGCAAAAATCAAAACAACCCCGGCAGACTATAACGAGGATTAAGTTGTTAATATGCTGGCTACGGTTGGACAATAGCCTCAAAATCATAAGCTGTGTTCCACCGTTAGCATCGATTTTTACTTCCACAAACACTGAGCACCGCTTCTTCTTTATGCCGGTTGGCAAATCACTGAGCACGCTATGTGTGACGTCATTGCGCCCTCTACTTCCCATGCGGGACACTTTCAGGTCGTTTGCAGTTCACACTGGAGATCACATACAGGTCGCACATAGGGTGAGTTCACACTACAGCCTGAAGTGACCCAATTCCGATTTTTTTTTTGACGTAATGCGACCTGTATCCGATCTTTTCATGGCAGTGTGAACAGCTCAGGTCGGATTCTTTTTAGAATGTGACTCATATCCGATACGTATCTGATTCAAATGCACCATAACGTCCAGGTCTCATTCATCCGAACTGAACGTCACTGATTCTCAACAAATCTCACTATTCTGTGTCCTGATACGAGCAAGCGGGAAGAAAAACAACAACCATGATGGACTATCCATCCATCCATCCATTTTCTTGCACCCTTGTCCCTTAATGGGGTCGGGAGTTGCTGGTGCCTATCTCCAGCTGGCGTTCCGGGCGAGAGGC
>CAEGAF010002103.1:0-28386 GCA_903067075.1 Micropoecilia bifurca
GAGCTGGAAGAAGTGGCTGGGGAGAGGGAAGTCTGGGCCTCCCTTCTGAAGCTGCTGCCCCCGCGACCCGACTCCGGATAAGCGGAAGAAAATGGATGGATGGATGGATGGATATATATATATATATATAGTAGTGGATTTCTGTAAGTGTGCATCTAGTTTCAGTCATGATTGACGAGTTTTGGTTTTCTGTTTGTTTTCAGTTAATTTAGGGGTTTATAATTGCCTTTAGGGTCTCGTCATGCTCAGTTCATTTCTGTGTGTTCACTGCTGTTTCTATGGTCCGTCCATATGAATTCATTACTTTGTGATTAGTTTCTGACATATTTCCTGTGTTTTTCAATCGATGCATTTTGGGTTGTTCTCTCATGTTGGTGTTAGACTTTCCTCCTATTTTGATTTGTAAATTGTTTGATGTCTAGTTCAGCTCCCTGTGAATTATCCATGTTAAATAGTCTCCATCCCTCCGTCTTCCTGCTCTCACTCTGCCACAGCTCTTCCACATTCTCACTGATTATGTTCACCAGTATCCAATGTCATTTTCCACCGTTACCTCAGTATTTCTGCTACTTGGTTTCCTTTGTCCAGCACTGTGTTTTTTTTCTGGTTTGCTGTCCTGGTTTCAAACCCTGACATCCTTCCTCATGTTCACCATGTGTGTTCAATTCTGTTATTAAATCTTTCATCTCACCATGTGGCTCCACAGTCTGCAATTTTTGTCTACTTTAACAACACAATTTGTGACAGTTTTTTCCCCTTTTTTTGTCCCCATCAAATTTTAGGATGTTTCTGTTTCCAGATAAACTATTACTTTGTAAATGAAGAAAAAATACAAAAGAAAGAAAAACTATTTAGTTTAAAAAACCTGTCAAGGCATGTTAGGCATGCTAATAACTAAACAACACCTCCTTTCAGAAGTGAAATGAGAAAGTATTGTCATTATCTACTGTCACTTCCTTAAAACTGTCGGTTTCTTGTTCATGTAATAGATGCAAGTCTCACATTAAGTCATCTGTTAATTGCCACTGATAATGACCTTGCATGTTTTTCTATTTTTATGGCTCCAAATGTTTCACTGTCTTTTCACTTTTATCCCTCAGAATTCCTCATGTACTTTGTTGCTCTACTGTTTCTTTCCTGTTTGCTGTCAAATGTGATTATATACATCCGTTCTGTTTAGTTTAGTATCTTTCTGTTAACTTTTCATGCATTAAAGTCGGCTTTCTCTGATAACTAAGGCTTCCATTTTATCTTCCTTTGGTCTGCATTTAGAACATTAAAACAGTGTTCACACCGAACATTGTCCCCTTTCTGAAAGGATACAAGGTACTAATGACACTATTTTAATATTCCTTGGTATGTTGGTATAAACCAAAAGGTAGAGTTTTTATTGAGGAAAATCAAGCTCTATAAAATTTGAATAACCTTTGTTGCTTTTAATATCATGCTCATTCTTTAGTGCAAGTGTCTCGGGACACGGGAAATAGATTTCAGTGTTAACCTGACAGGTATTACTTTTGTCCCTGTGTGAAAACTATACTTTTAGAATACTTTAACCGAGTCTGTCTGAATGAAATCACGAGAAAGTATGTGAAGCTGACATTAATTGGAGCCACTCCAAGCATGCAGCAGTGAATAATCTTCATCAGGACAGGCAGATTATCTGCACAGAACATCATGAGATTAAATAGTGTTGTTATTGTCGTTGTAACGCACGAGTATTTACATTAAACCTCTGTGCATGTGAGCCTGATGTCATGTGTTGCTTACCTAACACAGGCTATTGTCATTGCAGTGCAAGGCGAACACCCAAGAGTGTGATGAGAGGCCATTGCTTTTCTTCAGCTGAGTGGCAATATAGATAAATTTCATACCCTCACCAGCAACTTTACTAGGCCCGCCTGTTCAAATGCTTCTTAACACAAATAGCAAAGAGGCTAATCACTTGGCATGAAGACATCTAGATGTGGTCAAAACATCTTTCTGAGGATTAGAATGAGGGGGGAAAGGCGGACTAAAATTTCTTTAATTGCGTTGTGCTTTTTGGTGACAGACAGGCTTGCCCGAGTATTTCTGCCACTAGTAATCCACTGGGACTGACACAAACAACTATTTCCCCAGTTTACAGAAAATGGTACAAAAAGAAGAAAACATCCAGTGAGCAGAAGTTATTGGTACAAAAATGGCTTGTTGATGTAGGAGGTAAAAGAAGAATGAGCAGTTTGGTTCGAGATAACAGCCAGGAGCAGCTTAAATAAGCAGTCATTCCACATTCCAAGGTATGTGGAATACGATCTCTCAACACACACACTGAATCTTAAAGCAGATGGCTACGGCAAGAAAAAACAACACAGCAGGTGCCACGCCTTTCTGCAAAGGACAGAAAACCGAGAGTAGTTTTCACCATTTCAGCTAACGTGGACAAAATCAGATCAGAAAAGATGATTTCTGGTCTGACGAGTTGTTAATTTCAACCGTATAATTCAGGTACATAGCAAAAGAATCTGTCTTGTCTTTTAAAAGCAGTACATATTCTTAGCACACTTTGGGTGTTACAACACCACATAACCTGTTTCTGTATACCACATTGATCTGAGATTAAAAAAAAATGTGTGAATTCTCTAATGGCTAATTCCTGTAGGATAATGCAGCATGTCACAAAGGTCTCATCATCTGAAGCTGTTTATTCTTTTCTTTTTTATTTATTTTAACATGACATTGTGTTCACTGTACTGAAATGGCCTCCACTGTCCCCAGATCCTTAAGTACCTTCATGACGGGAAAGAATGGGAGAATCACATCCTGGACGTGCCGATGATGATCAAGAGGAGCCAAAATCTCTTGGTAATTTGTCCAACACTGTCAAATCTATGCCATAAAGAATTAAGGCATCTCTGAAAACGAGAGGAAGTTTGCACTAGCCAACGCGCTTGTGCCTGATGTAGAGGCCAGTGAGCCTTCACTACATCTGGATGTGTACAAAAGATCCTTTCTGTCCAGGTGTAGACGGCTGGAATGCCGTCTTTGCTAATACCCAGACTGCAGGCGGCGGAGGGAGGGATGCGCAGAATGTGTGTCGTTTGGAGGTCACATTATTGTAAGAAAACACTGGAGACGGATCACTAGTGCAACACTGATAAACTCACCGGCACGTTTACACCCACAGAAATAAGAGGTGTAAAATGTGTTTGGAATCCGGCTCCGAGAACAGAATAACAATCACAGACTTATATTTCCCAGGAGGCTTCGATGATGCATGCAGCTCACAGCTTCAGCACAGGGCTGCCCCCTTCCCCCTGCATGTTTGTGTGATATATTTTGCTGCACTTACGTGGTGTGAGTGTACACATTTGGGTAATTGCATTCCCCTTCTGCTGCCTGCTCCCGGTAGGAAAGAGTGATGGTCGTAAAGAATAGCTTTGAGAAAATGGTTAGCGTCAAAGTGTGTTCCAGAGATGTCTAGGCTGGATTAGAAGTTTCCCATAAATTATCAAAATGTTTTATAACTTTCTCTCATGGTTTAATGGGGGGAAAAATGAGGTTTTAGTAGTGAAAGTTTCACTGAATCGCAATCGGTAACCATTTTTGCATGAGAGCTTCTTTGGGATTGAGTAAAATAATATTGTTTAATAAATCACTTCAATGTTGTGAATGTGCACAACAGTTTTCCTGTTATTCTGATTGCTTAAGGCACTTTTAAATTGTAAGCAAACAAATAAATTACGAACAGACAGCAAGCTGGAGCAAAATTACACATTTTTTTACCGTTGATTTCCAGTTGAGGAAGGACTGCCTCAACCCTCAGAAGCTGCAGTCAGTCTGCAGGTAAGTCAGAATATTCTAGTGTGAGACGAGGTAAAGGCTGGAGTCGGCAAACTCGTTTGAATTTTTGGAGCCAGCTCTGGACGTAGTTTCAGAGTGTGCACAGCTCACTGACCCAACCGCAAACGTGTGATACAAGTTAATAACTCATTGAAATCACACATTGATTAGACAAACAAAAGGAGAAGAGAGACATACTTGGACTGTGAAGACAAAACCACTGGAAATAACCAAGGTCCTTGTTGAAATAAACCAAAGAAAGAATACAATCAAAACTATCCTAATCATATTTAACTGACCATTCAATTTTGCATATTTTCAATCTAAGCAGAAATATAACTCATTTGAATCCTAAGAGTATTTTCAATTAACACCATCTACTGCTGTGTTTGTTTCCTGTAAACTGTTGTCTACTCGACAGTTTCTACGAGAATTTGATGCACTCAGGTGGCTCCAGTTGGTCTGAAAAATCCTCTAATATAGGAGCAGGTTCTGTTGCCAAGTTTGTGACACTTAGTCTGTCAGTCCTGAACCAAAAAACTGTGTGAATACATCGACTGTATAATCTGTGACCCCAGCTTTATCTAAAAATATTAGCAACTTCATTGAATGCCTCTTGCCCTGCGGCAGACTGGCGACCTGTCCAGGGTGACCCCACCTCTCACCTGGAACATTAGCTGGAGAGGCAGCAGCAACCTTCCTGACCCCACTAAGGGACAAGGGCGTTAAGAAAATGGATGGATAGATGGATGAATGCCTCTTGTATTAAAAAGCTAGAACTTATTACTTTCTAGCTAAATGATGCTTAGAGTAACATGGCCTACAAGTTAAAATAATTAGCCATTTTTTTATTATTATTTTATTAAACAGTTGCTCCTAAAATGTTGCTGGTTTGTCATAGATATCTCTATTGATATGTCATGTTCACTGCTTTTATTCTCTAACAAAGACAATTTAAACTTCAGAAACACAGTTGAGAGGTAAAACTAGTGAAACACTTTTCTTATTAGAAAAGTAACTTCATAGTTCAATGATGTTTCTGTAAAGTTAACATGAACATGGATCATCTGCAGATGTGGATTTGAATCTAAAGCCATAAATGAAAACCTCAAGGAGACTCTTGACAGCACAAGAATAAAAAGCTACAAATCTTTACAAATTAAGTCCCAATTAAATGCTCAGATCTATACTTTTGTAAAATTGCAATGAGGTTTTTCTGCCTCAGCAGCCAAAACCCTTTTTTGCATTCTAAAACAGAAAGCTCTGATTTCTTCAACAGATTTAGACATTCACATCCACATTACAAGTTGGAATCAGAGCTGGTTTGAAACTCTTTGAGAAACAGTAAGTAATTACAAAATTCAATGACAATGTGAACATTAGACATCTCTTCTAGTATTACAAGCCTTTACTGTCTGTGATAATTTTATTTAAAATAATGGATATTTTTCACAGCATCTTTCTCAGTGCAGTCTGACGTTTTCTTGCCTCCTGTTATAAATAACTAATGATATCTGAACACAGAAAGGCAACGCATTTTCTTCTCTACACAATAGACAAATTGACTATAAGTTCCGACTGGTGCATCTCCACACATCATTTGAAAGGGTTATTTCTATCTGTTTTAGAAGAAAACTTCACATCCAGTTTTCCTTTTGTCTGTGAGTTTGTCAGGAATACATCGTACTGTCCTGCTGACACAATTCTTTCCACTCTAAGGCAAGATTAATTTTAAGATCTGCGCCGGTGATTAAAGATTTACATCTCCACGGTCCGCAGGGATTAAAATGTTGCAATTTACCTCGCTTTCCCACAGACGTTCACTTCACGACAGTCAGCGGAGGGGGCAGGATGTGGAGGGTCTCGGCTCTGACCTGTGAGGGGAGAACGTTAGAGGAATGCTGCCGCCTGGGAGGTGAGGAACTGCGGATATGAGTTTGTGAAATGAAAATGAAACATTCATGCAAATGAGCTGCATTTGACAGCATGGCCACTTGAGTTTCGAGTGAATAATAGCATCTAAGCAACACACTCCATCCTCATTTCCATATCTATTTCAGGTCATCAGACTTCATATGTATTAAAATGTGTAGTAATATACTTTTGACCCTGCGTAACTCAGACCTTTTAAACTTACAGAGGCTTCAACCTTTCATCGAGTGCAGTTCACCAAAATCAAATCTAATCAACAGCTGCAGAGTGTAATTAAACTTTTTAATTTGTCACAGTATGAAAAGACATTATTAAAAGCACTTAATTTATCACTGTGGCTCCGCCTGTCCCATTTTCAAACATGGGATAAAAAATGTAGCTCTTTCCTTCTTTATTAAGGTGGACTGGGAAAAGTTCAAACAGGATGCAGCTGATAGACGTCAAATAAAGTCCTTGTGCAACAACACTGACTTTCAAATTATATTTCAATGTGTTTTTTTAAATTATTTATATATAAGTTGGATTTTTTTTTCCTAACAAATTTGTGACTTTCAAATGTGTTTTTCTGAGAGAAAAAAAAAATCAAAGGTTTACTAGTAAATTTTCAACTTTTCAAACTCAGAAATGTTATTGTTTTTTTGGTGGTAGTTTGCTCCTCCTTTTATTCCATCTACAATGTCCTTAACATGCAGTTTTTGTATTTGTAAAAGTACTTTTTGAGAAATGTGGAGTTAATTACATCTGTGTGATTCTTAACTAAATAACTGCAAATGGGAAATAGACTTAAGGCGCTTCATGCCAGAGTTCCATTCACACACACCAATACACAGATTGGCAGGCAGCTTGGGGTTAAGTACCTTGCCCAGGGGCACACCGACATGTGGCAGCAGGAAGCTGGACTCAAACTTGCAACCTTCCGATTGCAAACCGACTACTCTGACCACATAGCCACAGGAACGCTGAAAAAAATTAAGTGGCTTAAAAAAACTTTTTCTGGATGGAAATTGAAACATTCTCCACTGAGGAGGAGAATGTTTCCTCAGTGGAGAATGAGGAAGCATTCTCCACTGAGAGAGAGCCACATCCCTCCTCAGGATGTGGCTCTCCCTTTGTGATCGTTTCATAAAAGCAAACCGGAGGATCCAGGAAGGGAGAGTGAATCCTGTCGGGTAGGATCCCGATGTATATTCTACGCCATTGTATGAAAGGTGAGTGCAAACACAAATAAACCACAACCATATGACTGTGCGTCACAGTCTCCTGCAGTCTGGGGGTTTGGTTTTGACCTGAAATGTCCCCGGATTATAAATCAAATGCATTCTTTAACAGGAGAATTTGTCGCCTCAGACAGAGCTGCACTCTGTGTCTCAATTAATATAAATACTTGCTCGATGGTGTGAAATTAAAACAGATTAACTGGAAACCCACCATTAACTCCTTCAGTGACAAGTGGTAATTTGTATACACTACGGTAATTCAGAGGCAGTAGCTTTAATTATTTACTCAAACGATGGACACAAATGATCCACACATACTTTCATGCCCTGATTACTTTACTCAGACCTCGAGTGAAAGTCAAAATTAAAGTCTTTAATTGTAACAAACGTGCGACTCGAGCCTGTTGGACCACAGTTCGCATCTCTGGGATCTGGTTTTGAATTATAAGTCCACCGACACAAAAAAAAGTTCTCCAGTGTAGGGAAGGACAGATCTTAATATCAGAAATAATTCAGCACTACTTGAATGACAGAAAAATAAAACAAGCAAAAAAACTAAAAGCTTTATTTATCAAGCCGAATGTTGCGTGAGTTTAAATGCTTTGAAGTCTCCCTCCCCACCTTCGTTTTATTTATTTTCCCATCACATGATTTGCCGTTTGCAGAGAGCAGCTCTTCCTGCAGTCATGCTTCAAGATAAAGGATTTTACTGGGGGAGTAAAAGGGAAGGAACATGTCAGGAACACTGCCTGAGTGCAGCTCAGATTTCCTTTTTCCGTATCTCCTCAACATACAAGTGCTAACACCCCTGCAGAGCTTCACCGGTATTCGTCATCCAAGTGTGAAGGTGTATTTCAGTCACATTTGTCTTTCATGCAAAAAAAAAGAAATAAAAAATGTTTTAATCCTGACAAAGTATGAAGGGGCAAAAGAAAACAGTTTCTGTATCAGCACGATAATGAGGAGATGGAATGAGTTCAGTACCTTATGTGGTTTAAATTAATCTCCATGTAGAATGCAGGAGAGGCTGAACAGAAGAACATATTTTCTTCCTCGCCTTTAAGTCTCTCTGCATACTTTAACCCATGAAAGCATCTCTACCTTGAGTAATAGTTTGATTTGCAGCCAGTTCTCTCACTTTGAAGTCTCTCTTGAATGCACATAAGGTGTATTTAACTTGTTAAAGAAATAACGCACATTATTTCAGCACTTCACCTAAAGATATACATTTGTCTGTAACTATCCTCTAGTTAGACATGCATTATTTTTAATACCTTGTAAATCCAAATGAACAAAACAATAATAATTTTAAGCAAAGAATACCACAGTGCAAGCAATCAGAATTCAATTATTTGTATTTATTTTTTATTCCTTTATTCTTTAGAAGAGTATCACAAGCTTTACCAGTTTTAATTGTCAGTATTTCAAACTTCGGTGAAAGTTTTCTAATTTATTCTCCATTGCTGAGCCAAAGAGAAAAAAAACCTTTATGATCATGTTGTTTACAACTCGTTCTGCTGTTTCGATGCTTTATGGGCACAAATACTTCATTTAGTTTTCCTCTGTCTTCAGTACAGTTGACCAAATGAGCTCGAGGTCTCTCACATAGATCTTTAAATGGATGGAGAAAAGCCAATTGCCAGTTGGTCAGTTGGCCAGTCTTGGCTCTATTGGATGTGTCTGCACTGATTACAATCTGGGGTCATGGAAGCACCTCCAACTTTCAGTCCCTTAAGTTAGTAGGGTTGTTGAAAGATTTGAAAGGTGGAAAGAAAATGTGGCCTTACTTCAGGAGTACTTGTTTGTGGGAGCGTGTCCGGGGCTTTTTCCATAAATAAATAACGTGGACAGCTGAGTGATGTGTTCTGGGTTTGTAACTGAAGGTGAAGTTGCACGACCTCCATTGTACCAAAGTGATTTTTTTCTCTTAAAGCTTTTCAGACTACATTAAGATGGATGAGATCTTTACGCAATAAGACATGTGACATTCAAGTGTCAATACTTCCTGTATTTACTCTGGATCTATATGCCATTTATTAAAGTTCTCTACATTTATGTAGCCAAATGTGGATATGACTTTATTTCATGTAACACTTTGCAGATGCTCTTTTTTTACACTGAAAGATTCATTCCTCTTCAAATGTGACATTTCAGACACTTCATTCCAAGGCAACCACAAAAAAATGGGCTTGAAAATGGACACAAATGTCAAAGTCGCAAGAATTCAAGCTCCTCAAAAAACAGATTTCATTACATAGGTAGTATTTTTTATTTATTTTTTGATAAACCAACATATATGTGATAGAAAATATCACAGAAGCAGTATAGTGGACTAAATGTACTTGAAATAAATCTAAAACAGTAACACCGAAAATGGCATCTTCTACTCACAAATAAAACACACCTGGGAAACTTAGCTGATACTTTATCAGCTAAGTTTACTGTTATATCTAACTAAATTATGTAGATATAACAGTATGTCCCGCCGCGTAATGTGTGCTGTATGACGTTTATTCACTTATATTCAGGGATATTTTAAACACAGTCTTCTTGTATTCTGCCCATTTCCAAATTCTAAATAATCTCCAGACGCTCTCTGTGGTTTTTGCTGCTCACACCATCATTAAAAAGAGACTTTCAGGAAACAAAGGATTTGTCTGGCCGTTGGGAAGTTCTGATCTCGGAGCACCATAAGATCCATCTTTCTTGACAACGTTCCACTGAGGTAATTTTTTATGGGAGGACAATGTCCATAAGTTTCAAACAAATTCAGACATGCAGTTAGAGTCAGATTAAGCAAGAACACCAGTGTTTTGTTTGGGCTTTGTCAAAAATAAAATGACAAGAGATAGAATTTAAAATAACTAGACATATTTTAATATGGACTACTACACATGAATTATTTGGATTTAAGACCTTGTTCAATTTGTCACATTCAAATTGATAAAAGAAGCACACACTGTACAACATTGTTGACTTTCAACGCAGAGTGTGTGTGTGGGGCGGGATGCTAAGACTTAGAGCAGTATTTACAATAATAATATCAGGTCAACGAAGCCACCTTAAGAAATAAGTTAAAGAAAAAAGTAAATTTACGTAAAACATTCGGATCATTATTTCAGTTTTTAATAAAAATAAATCATCTTGATGAGCTAAAACAGGAATATATATTTTTTTTCTGATTTCCATGTCAAACATTGAGAAATGTCCGGTGTTTGGCTCCATTTGTTTATTTATCTCCACATCACTCTTCTCCTGCAGACAGAAAGAGATGCTTAATTTTCTGATGAATGGTGGTTCTACTGGGACTTTGGCCAATGACCTAAATCCTGGAAGTAGATTTATTTTGGAAAACAAGGACAGTGAGTGAAGGACAAGTAGACTGGCAGGAGCAGCCTGATGACCCCCATGTCTTTCTCTGACTGCGTACGCCCAGCTGTGCACTCACACTAACAAAGTATGAAAGTAATTAGTCTTATTTAAGGTCAAGCTGTCTTTGGATGATAGTTTCTTTCGCTTTTGTGTTTTCTAGTTGATCTGATTATTATCAGTGTTATGTTTTTTTCATATATATTGTTAAATGTAGATTTTTTTTTAGTACTTTTATTCAAAGCACAAGTTTACACATTTGCACATTTGAAATAAGGGGAGCAGCTGCTCCACTTGCTCCATTGTTCAGGAATAATACAAATAATAAAGTGTCAACAAAAAAAGTTGTTTTTTAGTCCAGCTGCTAAAATGTGCTTTGGCATACTTTAACGGCCTTCAACAGGGTGGATGTAATCACTAGTTAGTTTGGTAATGACTTAGCATTTGCATCTCCTGAGTGTCTCTTTACACTGATACTAACTAGATTCAAAGAAATTCTCGAGTTTGATGGATTGATAGGTGAATGTACTTCAGGCTCACTCTGTCTCAGGGACTCCCTGCCTACTCTCCGAATTACAGGATGGCAGGTACATGGCGGAGCATCGAGTGCCCCTTAAAGTTTCCCAAAAGACACCTCTGAGGCAGGATCATGAAGCTGCATGTGTGCCGGATTATCGATCATTCCCAGGCTTTGAGGAAGGATGAGAAACGGAGAGGAAGTGGAGGTATCAAGCTGTGCTGCCACAACAGCTGGGAGAGCAGATGTGAAAGGGTAGCAAACAGGCAAAAACTGGAGGCATAAGTGAAATACGACGCCTCCAGAAAAACATATTCTTCCGCTCTCGGGGTAGCTAAGGTTTCGGCTGTACTATGACAAATAGGCTTTGACAGAGAGGTCTCAAAAATCTGAGGCTTTCTGTGTTAATAGGCTTAATAAATCTCAGTCACTAAAAGTAATTCGGTCCTGATAATTGCCTTACCCTTGGTCATATTATGTTAAACACAATTTTAAAAAACGACAAAATTATGACTGGTAGGAGGTTATTTCTTATAGATGTGATGTGTGTATGTGTGTCTAAGTATTATTATTCTGATATAAAACCTTGAAAAGCCCTTGCTGGTTGTTGTATTTTCACTGAGAAATTAGCTGGTGGCCAGAATTTAATGTTTGATAGCTTCACGAGGCCTGACCGAAGTTCTGGAGTTTTGAGTTGGAAAGTCAAAACTTCAGAACTTTTTTTTTGTCTGTATCAAAAGCTAGCTGCTAACAGGTTGTGCTAAAATCAAAGTAGTTATGTTTGGACGTTTTTGGTGCTGGAAAAAGACTGAAAGATTGATGTCTTCAATGTCATCGAGGCGTTTATAAAATTCAATCAAAGGAGACATAAAGCTTGTCAGGAGCTGTACATGTCATGTTTTGGTTAGGGTGTTACTCAAGCTGTCAACGTTGTCATGTATCATAAAAATTGAATGACCTTTAATCCTTTTTCTAGTGTTTCTCACAGAGAGCAATCCAATTTGTTGGAAAAAAAAGATTGCAAAATGTAGAAAAATGTGGAAGAAGTTTGATGAAAAGTAATAGACATTCTGCGTATTTCATTAAATAAAACTAAAATCTTTTCAGCGCAGATAACTGTGCAAGTCAGCGTTTTCAGGGTGGTTTTTTAAAAAAAGTTTCAAACTTGTGATGAAGCTTAGAAAAGTGTGTCTGCAGTTGGTCACAGATGTTGCTGTCAAGATTCACCCAGGCTCTACTTAGCACTTCAAAATAAACGGATAAATCGTCACATGTTGCTAACTGAGAACGCAGTGCGTTACAGTTTTAAAAATGAAAACAAATAAATAAAATGGTGGAATGTGTAATTAATCTTAATCAAGGTAGTTATGTAATTCCTGTTCTCCTCCAACAAAACCATCGTTGCTCCTGTTGTGACTTAGTGGCAGAATAATCGACAACTTGTCTGTGCCTTCCTCGGCGCCCCAGAGCAAGTTTCTGAGAGCTCATTATGTGCATTTAAAGTCTCACAACAATATTTTTTAGCTCAGAAAACGTGGCTTGACTTATACCGTTTAAGCTGGTAAATCTTGTCATCTTTTAAACAAATACAAACATGTTTGCTTAAAAGATGAAAAGATTTATCAAAAGGTGGCAAGAATGCACACGCTGAGAAATGGGGCTGTGAATGGATCACAAAAACTGATGTTTGCAGTTACTAATGCTAACCATGCTAATTACTAATATAACTTGAGATGTGCACTCCATAATCAATTTTTCTGCAGGCATGGAAATTATCCACTCCTGAATCAGGGAGGAAGTGATGAAAAACTAAAAAATATATAAACATTATAGACTCTTTCAAGGCCCTTTAATGGAAATGAGTATGCTATTAAAAATCTGACTTCTTTTAAAGTAATAAAGTCATATTTTAAGGTAATTTCTAGGTATGTGCTTCGGTTCCTAATATAAACACTCCAATCACAGCAGGGAGGCTTTAGAAACATTTTAGGAACACTTTGAATGCAAAATTAAACTCAGCTGAAATCATTCAGGTCAAAGCTTGACAAAACCAAAGATAGAAACGGCTTCAGTAAGCTCGGATCGAAGTGTTTGGACTAATTGTTCTCCAATCATATCAAGCTCATCGTTTTGTTCTGCGGTGACACCAAAATCAGCATCTTACCAGTCACTGGCATCAATGAAACATGCTGATGGTAACTATTGAGATATTGATTTTTGTGAGTTCCAATTGTTTATTTATTGATTTTCGTAGAGTGGACAAATTACAATCTACGTACATTATCAGTGACTTAAATGTGCGGCTCCAGTTTTTAACAATGGGTTTGGTTGTAAAGGTCTGAAGCAATATGCTGATGAGAAAATTAGCAAATGACCTTCTATTGAGCACTGCCACGTGTCTGATGTGGAACAACAGACTGTGAACTTAGGAACCATGAGCAGCTAAAGTGACTCCCTGACTGGGACTTGGGTTCCACTTACTCTTCATCTGAACCCAGATCATCTTTCTTACTGGGCTCATTTGTACATGTTTTTGCTCCTTCTTGTAGACTCACTGTTTAAAATATTTTCAACAGTTTTCTTAAAATGACATGTTTTGCAAAAAAATTTTAAAAATTGTTAGTACATGGGTGTTTTCACCTGTCTACAAGGAATTCGTAGAAATTAATCTCTTCTGAGAACATCGTCAGTGTAAATGTAACACCAAGATGATTAAAAACTGACTGAAATGTGTAAATTGTTTTGGATAAAGGAATCTGCTACACATTGCTTGGTTTTATAAGTAAATAAATGAGAACAGTTTTGTGGACGTGGTTCCTACATCAAAACGTTTATCATGGAAATCATAGGATCGTTCCAGTTACAGAAGAATCACCAGCAAATTGTACAAAACTGTATGTAACTGCTGTTTTGAAATGAGGCTCCATTGCTTCGCTACATCGTCTGTAGCTGTTTCAAGATTCCACCAACTTGCATCTGCCTAAGAAGATCAAACACTAATGCAGGCTGACTCGTGTTTTTATGCAGATGAAAACATCTGGACACAGAAGAACAAGAAAAGTCTGTGACACGTTGATATGAATTGGTAACAGATGGTTAATTAGACAGAAGTTAAACAGCCAGGAAGGAGCATGAATATAAAAGAGAGGAATGAAAATATGTTTTTGTCAAATTATGTCTAACATACATTACAGTGTATCTTAAAATAGCTACTGGACTGTGTCTGACTTTGGGCTGTTTAATGTACCAGTGTAGCAGCTGGCAATAAAAAAAAGAAACAGCGATAACCCATCACCACCACATACGTAGATCTGGGTATGAAGGAGCAGCGTGCAATATGTCCATGAAGGAAGCGCCTGACTGTTTCTACATACTGCTCAGGTCAGATATCAGTGAGGAGTGCATCACACCAGCCCCTCTGTAAGAGAGCTCAGTGGAAGAAAGCAATATAAGCTCCTACCGTAAGACCTGCTTGTTTCATAACTGTGACGCAACACAGCAAAACAAGAAATAAGTCACAAGAGCAGAAATGGAATCCAACAGTTTCTGAGAAAATAATGATTTTCTTTGCTAGGTATACAGGTTTAAGTCTTCTGATTGGTGAAAAGGTACGAGAAACGAGAAAAACTAAACATGTTGAAGCCGACGGGTGTTCAGTCCTTACTTCCTGATATGACAACATCCACCAGAAAGATGCTGGTAGGAAACAACATAAACCAGGACCACCTATACAATCAACAATATTGAAATCTTTTCAATAACTCATGGAGTGAGTTTCAAAACTTTTATTGATATGGTTTTTTTTTAATATTCTTATTTTCAGGATAAAGAACCCATTAAGACCCTCTTAGAACACGATGCATAATGCAAAATCATGTTTTGTGAAATATATTCAAAACTTGGGATATGATTTTGTGGGTCTTCACCTAGAATAACCTCTGATTTCCACTTAAGAGGGTCTAGTTCAACTCTGTCTTTTTCTGATGTTGGCTTTAGACTCAAACATATGAAGCAAACATCTGTTTTAGATGTTTAACAGATCTTGCATGTCTCTTCCTTGTTTCAGGGCTGGTGTAAGCCACGCCCTTATACCAGCCCTGGTACAAGGGCTGGCATAAGGCCCTTATACCACTCTGCTTCCATTTGAATGGAAGCAGAGTGTGTTTGTTGACTGGGCTTTGACTAACAGCGAGTGGAGGAGTGTGGAGGAGTGTATTTATGAGTATCATCTCCAAACAAGAGCTGAACTCTAGTTCACTTGTTAGAGTTAGACTTGACAATAGGGAAGCAGATTTGTTTGCTTCAAGGCATCTTCCGTTTCGTACGTCAGTCTTTTTACCTCTGTATGTGTTTTCTTTGTATTTGCCAATCCTACATAAAGGAGAGATTTGGAGAGTTGAAATTACAGCAAAGGGTGGCTCCACAAATGATTGGTTCTGGGAGGTTGAATAAACTGTGCACATTGTACCTTTCGTATTTTCGTCTGCATAAAAAAATGAGGGCAATCATTTTGATTTTTCTCTACACTTAAAGAATCCAAACTATTTTTGTTTGGTCTTCAACTGAAATCAAAATAAAACAGAGTTCTGTAGTTGCGATGTGAAGATGTTTCAAAGGATGCGAAAATGTTTGCTATGTATCAACATAATTAAACAATTAGGGGAAGTTTAAAAAAAGGCAGCTGAATTTAATCTAATCTGCAGGATGTGGAACTGATGAATGATACCATTGGGAATCTGCAGATGTTTAGTCTCACTGAGATTTCTAGTTTTAAAAGTTCATAAAAAAAAGTTTGCTGCAGTTATTTCTTCATGTCACATCAGCAGTGTCTTACCTTGCCTCTGGTCACAGGGAGAGCAAACTATGGCTCCGGCAGCTGGTGCTCCCTCCAACTTTCAGAGGATGTATACTGAGGATGCAGGAGACCCAGCGGAAGATAGACAAAACAAATAGCTTGACAGTTTTTCCTCTGCCCTCTAACTGGTGTGGAAAAAAAGATAATGCAAATGGAAAAGTGGCCTGCTGAATGATGATTAGTTTAAACCCAGTTTGCGGCAAATCTGTTCCGCATTGACAGCAGTGTTTCTGCTTCGCTTGTAAAATTAGGGTGGAGCAATTCTAATCTGACTATTCAACACCTTCATGTTTTAATAAGCTTAGAATTGCCTTTATCCTCTTTTCCTAAACCTCCTTGCTGACAGCTCAGCGCTCCCATCCTACATGGGAACAGCAGAAAAAAAAAAGTTTTATCCTGCAGCATTTTATGTCTCCATGCATTCCTTTATTTTTTTTTTTCCCCACTCTGTTAGAACACGCATCGCTGCATGCTGTTGTGACAGATGCTGGCAGTTGTTTGTTCAAGTTTTATTTGACTGCAATTTTCTGCTCTGATTGGTGAAAAGTGGAGAAGAATTGTCAACAATCGGAGGCATTTACAGTTGGCAGTTTTGACTTCAGATTGCTATCTCAAGGAGAAAGACCGTATCAGTTACAATCATTCACTTAGATCCTAAAATGGAGTTGCGGTTTCATTTGACATCTTAGTAAACTGGGCGTATGCGACGTTTGCTTGCCACTCTGTCTCCACAGCATACGAGGAGAAGCCCTCTAATTTAGCAATTTATCTGCCATTTAAAATGATCCCCGATAAAAACAAATAACACATCACAGTAACAATGGTGGTAAAAAAAAATATATAAATAGAAATGCATGTTGTCTGCACTAATATCAGCCTGAGTTAATACAGCAAATGTCTGAGTTTGTAAAGCAACAATTTGACGTTGAGGTTTTTGCAGTTTCCTCACCTTCTGTAAAGTGAAACCGAATTTATTAAATTGCTCTATATGTTTTGATTTGCAGCAAAATGCACCTTGTTTCTACTGCACCTATGTACATGGAAACAGTAAGGACTTTGGGCATTTCGAAACGCACTGCAGTTATTTTCAACAAGACTGCAAATACAACAGCAAGACCACAAAGTGAGAGAAGTGTTTCCTGAAATAAAGAGAACATTTCGACAACTTTAGGGCACAAATTTCACCATTCAAGAGCTTTATGTTTTTATAGGAATATATAATTTTTCTGCTTTTTACCTCTTTACCTCAGTTTTTTTTTCAGCTGATTGAAGAGTTGCTTCTCACTCCA
This sequence comes from Micropoecilia bifurca, assembly GCA_903067075.1. Taxonomy (NCBI): domain Eukaryota; kingdom Metazoa; phylum Chordata; class Actinopteri; order Cyprinodontiformes; family Poeciliidae; genus Micropoecilia; species Micropoecilia bifurca. The sequence continues at coordinate 17,002 of CAEGAF010002103.1, forward strand.
GGCTGTGATGTTTACTCTTTTCAATTCGATGCAAAATGTTTTCTTTGTGCTCATTTTCAGGACCTGGATGTTTTTTTGTTTTTTTTTCTGAATCAAATATACAGAGAAGCAGAAATAGAAAGAGAAGGCTGGTAATAGAGGCCATAGGCTAACCTTGGTGTTCCACAATGTGTTGCTCTGACATGCCCCTGAGTGGCAAGCCATTCAACACGGCCTCCACCTCCTGCTGTGAGATTAGGAGTGTAACTCGTGAATATAATTAAGGCTGATGATCTCTTGGAGGCTCTCTGCAACCTATTTTTTTTAACTATTATTAAAAGTGAGCAGAGTACACATATTAAAATCTGGTCTGAAACTCAGTTTCTTGATGTTTGTAGATATGCTGGAGATATTTATGAATTTGACTTGAGGAAACCCTAGATAATTGAGATTTTGTTTTCCTTTCATTTTGTGCACAGATGAGATTGTACATCAGTGCGTCCTCTTGGACCTTTAAATATTTTGTCAGGTTAAATACACAAATTGAAAGTTATTACTTAGACTTTATGTGTATTTCTATTCAACCCTCTTTATTCTGATAGGCCATAAATGCATCCAGTGAGGCCAACACCCTGCAGAAGAGACAATGTGCAAAAGTGGCAAGAAAATAAGACATGTATTGTTTTTTTATTTCCCTTTGAGATTAATGAAGAATTTTTGAATTTGAATTTGAATGTAGGAGTGCTGTGGTCAGACGAAACTAAAATTAAAACACAAATGAACACCTACATATATTTAGTTTTATCATTAGAGAATTTTGAAAACCATGTGTCACTGTTTTATTTTTCTTTCATTTCTAGAAACGAGGGAATCAAATGGCGTTACACCTTCACCATGAAGCTCAAACAAACTGTATCTTTCACAACTCCTGCTACAATTCTTTTTTTTTTCTAATCCGTCTTTTCTTACATTGGACAAGAGAAAAATTAAATTGGCAGTATATGTCAACAGCCATTTGATTACATTTTGTCAAACTGTCCCCATCAGACCAAACTCCTCTTTCCGGTTCTATCAATTTCACATACTCTTCCTGCCGATGGCGCGTCTCATTTTCACTGTTTGCTCTTTGAGCTCCCAGATTGCTCAGTCTATTTGCTTCCTTGGATGAGTTCAGTTTCAAGAACAGGAGCTCTGGTGGATAAGGGAGAAGTGTTTCATTGGGGAGCCAGTTAACCTGCTCCACCCTATCATCTGAGCTTGTTTTGGTTCAGCTGAATCCTTAGAAGCTTTTCTCCCATAAATTCAAAAGCGGTACCAGCGGGAATACCAATAGACTCTAAATTATTTTCCGCTTTTCTCCTGTTGCTTTTGCAACCTATTTTTTGACTGGTTTATTTGCGTCTAAGCAGAGGCCCAGAACTCGAGGGGAAACAGCTAAACTCATAGAAAAGTCAAATAAAATAAATGCTAAAATGTTTTTTTGTAATTTTTTTTTTAGATCTAGCCATTAAAAGGATGAGATGTAAAAAAAAAAAAAAAACAATCCTTCCTCTGCTCCTTTTATGTTCAATGGCACATCAAACACTAATACAGATGCACTCTGGTAAAATGTGCACATTTTCTTGGAGAGTTTTTTTTTATATATGAACATCATCTGTCAATGGGCATGTCAAAGTAACCTTTTAAGCTTTGAGTTGGAAAAAATGTTTCTGTTCGGTTTGACAAACAAAATTTTCCACCCCAATCTCTTTGATGGTTTTTGATTTATGTTTCTGGTAAACCTCATTACTGCTTGGACCTTGAGGTAAGATTTGGCCCTAGAGAAACATATTTAGAGGTAATGCAGCAAGACTCTCTTGACCGAAAAGACGAAAGGCTGAAAAAAATAATAAAGAAAGAAAGGTTGCAGAGGCAAAGACTGTAATGATTATGGTCTCTGTGGAAGGTGACAGCACAATGCATTTGAGAGAGTGGTCAACATACAGTAATTCCACATACAATAACACAAAAAGTACACTGGGGAACTTTTTATAGTGTTTGAAATAAATGTATTTTTCACTTCACAAAGAATATTTTATAAAGAGTTTAATTAAAATGCATTTTTGATCACCAAGATTTTCATATTTTTTGAACAATAACAAGGAGAAAATCTGAACCACAGACGGGTCAAACCATATGGAGCACTGGACAAAATTATGCTCATCACCCCCTACTGATGAATATTAGTAAAACCTCAAGATATTGTGAATCCAATGGCATCTCAGGAAAATCTGGTAAATTCCTGGAAACTAACTTGAAGAGGAAGTCATCTGTTGAAGGAACAAATTTTGTTTCTCCCATGGAAAAGATTTCAGTGTGAATATACTCATTTAAATAAATGTTTGGCCAATTTCAAAATTAAAATGTACTGCTTCAAATGATTTCATTGCTTCTATGAGGTCACATGATTTTGATCATTTCAAAAATATTTGTAGAGTATAGCCTTTTCAACATCCTCCTCTCCATTGTCTTTTAATGACTCTGGTGGGGTCATTAAGCCGGTGAAAAGCTTTAAGAATCTCTCCCATTTTTCTTTAAGAGCTGCAAAAACATCTAAAATATTAAGGCTGAAAGTATTAAGTCAAAATGTAGGTCCTCAGTGGAGAAATGATTCTGTGCAGAGAAACTGAGACCAGGAGTAGATTAGTTGAGCTCATAACCCAATAATGGTGCAAAAAAAATTACTTTTCAGAATTTTTGGCAATTACATGAGTTGGACAAAACAGTTTTTACCATGCTTGTGGAAAGTTATTCAACGACTATCTGAAACAAATTCATTTAGTCTCTTATGATAGAACACATATTGATTTACTTTGACAGTAGCCGAGTTTCCATTGACCGTAAATTTGCCACTTTACAAAATGTTGTTTTTCCGACATTAGCAGAATATTGCCTAGAAATATTGCGCACGTTTGTAATGGAAACACAGCTAGTGTTTCTCTTCAGGTCCACAACAAATGCCTTCAATCCTTTATTTGGTGACACTAGACCTAAAATATGAAGTTTTGTTAATCATTATTCCCAAATTTATTGGTGAGTATTTTTTTCTGAGTGCCTATCAAAATATGTCTGTCTTAATGTAAAGCCATCCGTCCAGTTTAGATTATGTTTAGATATACATAATCTAAACACTCTATACATTCACCCCCAAAAGAAAGATGTCTATAACATTTGCAATTGTAAAAGTGATTTTTTTTCTCTCTCCATGGAGATGGAAAACTTTAAATCAGGCTTGAAAATGCCAGTGGCAAATTAGGTCATGAAATTAGGTTCTAACAAAAGACACAATGAAAAGCAACACCCTTCTTACTTCAATTCAACACATTTTTGTTTGACCACGGTGAAAAGTCTGAGAAACAAAGCCGGCACTTCGAAAGTTGTTGAGCGTGTCTTTTCCCGCAAAGGAAGGAAATCGATTCTTTTTAGAAGAACGTAGACACACATGTGGCATGTTTTCAACAGTTGATGCGAATTTTAAGACTGCAAATTGGCACATATAGAAAAGAAACCAAAAGTATCAAGACATGTGCTAAGACACATACACACTATAAAATGCTGGAGGTCCAGAAGAACATGCAGAGGCAGGTACATGTGTAAAATGCCCAAGGACTTCTTGTGTGTGGAGCAATAGGTCAATATCATGCTGGATAAGGTTGAGGACTCACCAAGACAGACTCAGCCTGCCAGAATTCACACTTTCCCCTTGTCTATCTGCTTTCCCATCACAAATGTACTGTAGTGTGCACACAGTACAAATTCATTTTGGAGTATTTTTCGGTTTTTTCTATTACAAGGAAAGATTCCTCCCATTTTCTCATAAAATACTCTTTTGCGTTTTGAAACTGGGTTCACTTTATTTTTTTTTTACAGTAAAAACACTGAATAGTTCAGGGAAAAGGTTCTGGCTTCAAACAGTATTTCCATAATTTTCCATGCGCGATCCATATTAATTACTGATTGTACTATTGGACTGCCTTGGGAACTTCAGCGTGGTGCTATTTTTCTGTTTTATTTAACAGTGTTCTAACATTTATCACTGATTTCGCTCGTGGTACCAGCAGGGTTGAAAAATGTTGGGTTTTTAACGACTGTTAGCAAAATACATGCTCAAATTATTTCCATCCTGTTCCGCTGATTTGCACTACGGGATGCAGATTGTGAGACAGAGTCGGGAGATCTGAGCATGAAAGCTCCAGCGCGAATTGATCTGATGCCAGTGGGGAGACTCAGGCATCCAGAGCCAGAGAGCTATTTCGGTGCATTCAAGCTGACATGTTGAATATTGTCTCCAGCAGGGAGAGGAGGCCTTGTGTTTGCTTGGGCATGAGCCATCTTATTGTAATTGCTAACAAGCACATGGACAAAATCCACTTGAGTGATTGGACTGATAAACTTTGTACCTCTGTTGTTGTCGGAGCAATTACTGAGAAAAGCAACAAAAAGGCCGGCCATCCCTGGAGGAATCTAAAGTATGAGTAATGGGGTAAATCTTATTATGTTCTGCCAGGTCAAGTGCTCAGCAACAGTACCAGACCAACATATTTTTTTCTTTCTTAATGAACAGCGACACACACACACACACACACACGCACACATGTCTGCGAGCGGTTGTTTCAGCAGCTCCGAAACTTTGACTCATTTTAGGTCGAATTACACACCAGCAAATGAGCAAAGTTAAAACTTTGTAACTTTCTTCGTTTAAAATGTCACACATCAAAAGCTGCGAACAAACATAAGAAAAACAACAACAATATCTCCAAATCAAACTAATTTTATTATCCTGGACCAATAAAAACCAATGTCACTGACAAACAAAAAAAGACAGATTTATTCAGTCTGTCTTTGAGGTGGCACAGGTAATTTGTCATTTTTATGTATATCAAAAAATTAAAGTGCATTTCTTTTCTCAGGAGGATATCAGTAATGAATGATCTTCCTATAGGGGGATTTTGCCTGACTGTAACTTTAAGCAAGGGTTTACATCGAGATATTGTTTGGCTTCCATTCAAAACACGTATTGACAAGTTGGCATCTAAATTTGCTTCAGCTGTGGTCTAATTGAAAAACTGAAAGTTTATTATAAAGCATAGTGTGGATATACATTTTCGAGTAAAAAGCTTGTCTAAACTAAATTGCCAAGGTCACAGCAAGAAAAAAGGAAAAATGCTGATAAATGTGTTGCAAGTAGGTAAGTGTTCCCAATAGGGTAATTTTTATTTTGAGTGTTTTTAGAGTTGATTGCATCCACTTTTGCTCACTGTGCCATTAAAGCCTCACTGTCTCGTTGCAGGCAAAAGCTGCAGAGACACAGGCCTCTGTAGGGTCCTTCACTTTCCTGTATCGCGAGAAAAAAAAACAAGCCTATTGAAATGTTAAATAATTCTGATATAACTCACAGATATTCAGATATTTCACAAGCATCTAATCTAAACTGTTGTTTTTTTTTTATTTGGTTGTTTTCTGGAGTTCTCTAAAGACATCTGGATCTAGGAATCTTCTCAAAACCAAAGTCAACATAGTCAAGAGTTTTGTATTCCTTTTCTTTGACTCATATTAAGCATGCAGTGTAGTGGCACAAACACTCCCAGTGTGTTTCCCGCTCCTTTTGTCCGTCTCAGACATGTATTTTTCAGCTCAGATTAATTAGTGCAGGAAGCCATAGCATTGTGCACATGGCGTCCGTACAGCTGACATTTTCTTGTACTTATTTTCTGACACAAAACCTTTGTGTGATTCATTGATCTACAGAGAAAAATTACTCGGGCTTATGTGGCAGTGAAACACATTTTCAGCTGCTTATGTTTTAAAAAAAATAATAATAATGGCATTGGGATTTGTGTTGAAACTAATGTTAAAGTGCAGTCAAAGAGTAGGCTAAAATTCTAGCCACTTTATTGGTTTTACATTCATTGTTTTTGCTGTCTTTCCTCATTTTCTGGCTCGTATCTTTACAAGATGCAGTTGTTTTGTTACAGACTTTTATAAAGTAAAAAAAATGCCTTGGTTTTAGGTTTAATGTTTAATCATATTTAATGTCAGAGAGAAAATGTATTTTTATACATGTCATTTCAAATACCAGACAGTCACCAAATCCTACCCTTTCTAAGACACACTTGTGTCTCGTAAATATTTAGTTTACGTTTCTTTGATTTCAAAATGTCAAAACAAAAACTGTGTAAAGAACTATAGAAGATACACTTAAGATACGGATGTTTTATTAAGTCAAAATCTATTCTCTCTAGAACGCAGTATGAGTGCTCTTTGCATTACAACGCTTTCTTCCTTTTTCAAAGTTTCCTACTTGGGAACACAAGCTGATGTGTGATACAACCTATCATCAACTGCTGCAGATAATGAGACACAACTTTTCTCCTGCTTGCCATTTGGCTCAAAACCTTTCTTGTATTAGATTTTGGTGCTGTTTTCCAAAAATAAATAAATAAATAAAATACATGCTTTCCTCGGGACTGATCATGAACTTCAAAGAATTCCACTTCACATTGATAATAGGTTTCAGTCTTGAAAATGTCTTCTGGATTACACCAGTAAGTGGAAATATCCTATATATGATAACTTGGAAAGATGGAAAATGTACAAGAAGCATTTCCCTCACCATTCCCACATGGGTAAAACTTCAGAGTCGTAATATTTTGAAGAGTCTCCAAGTTTTGAGTCTCAAATCTCTAAGAGTCTTTTGTAACTATTAACACCCTGGAGATGCAGCACTCACAAGCTTTTTTCCTCATGGGTCAAGTGCCTGCAAAATCAGTAAAACTGAAAATTGCTCAGTTTATTCAGTTTCTTAACTTTTCCCATTGCACTCGTTCTTTTAAAATATTTCACTCTAATAAGTAATTTCCAGTTAACAGTTTTAAGTTACAGTTTGTAAATCATTTTAGACAACACTACTACTTTAGCAAATCTCAAAAATGTCACCACCACATTAACTTTAAACTTACTAAAATACAGTAGACCAAACGCCATCAGATGCCACGGCTCCCTTTATCACCACTGACAAGGTAAACTTCACAAATCACCAACAAGTAACTTGAATTCTTTGCCTCTCCACTTTTTCTCTATTTTCTGGGAACTTGTTCTCTTAATGAAATGTCAATTTTACTTTCACCTGAAAAGGACTTTGGGCGACTAAGTCCAGTGCTTTTTCTCCTCAGCCCAGGTAAGATGCTTCTGATTTCTCTGGTTCTGAGAAGAAGACATTTGACAGCTGGATCTATTTGTGTAAGCTGGCTCTTGAAGCACAGACTCCAGCCACAGTTCACACCTCACAAATCTCCTTCAAACCCTTGAATTAGCTTTTCACTTTCTTTTCAATCCTACACTTATCCTTGTCGCTTATTTGAACCTCAGATATCCCTATTAAGCTTTTTTTTTCTTTTTAAATGTATGAGTACAGAATCCTAAACAGTCATGTTCTTGAGCATTGAGCTTTTTTGCTTGCTGTCCCTGTGGAAAGAATTGGTGACCATCAGCTGTAACTAACAAAGTCTTCTGCAGGTATGTGAACCATAACATATTTCCAAGATGACCTTTCTGTTATTTTTACTGATCTGAAGTAATATTCTGAGAAATATAATTATCAAAATGAACAAAAACATTTGACACATATTACCCTTGTGTGTATCTTTATATGTGGTTGTAGATAAACTCAAATACAGTGGGATGCACCTGCATTCAGACTCAGATTGAAGAGCCAAAGACACTGAGCCGAGATTAGCATTTTGTTTAGTTTTGTTTTAAAATGGAAAGTCAGACTTTATGGAGCATGAAGTCCAGTTATACTGGTGACATTGGTTGAGTATTTGCAAGGCAGGTGAGTTGTGGTCAGACATGTTGCTGCTATTCAAGAGGCAGAACGGTCAATGAAATTCATGGGATTGGAAATCATAGCACTGTCAAGCTGCACAGGCAAAATATGACTGTAAGAACAATGAAATAATCATTAAGATAAAAAAAACAAGCCTTGTGAGCAAAATGAGAAAAGTATTTGAACACGCCTGTGATAGTTGTCACCACATTCAAAATACCAGTTATGAGAAAAACAAACTACAACAATCATTGTTTGCATAGTGGTTACATGTTTACTTATGAAACTAAGTTTATTTTTCTCAAAGATAAAATCGGTCCTTGTGAAAACCAAGCATCTTCCTGCAAAATGTAACAAATATGCACCTGAGAAATGTTAACTAAGCAACAGCCACTTGTTATAGCAAGAAACGTTTCAAACTTGTAGAGCGCATGTTGTTGTTTTTGGTCATGTTCATGGAGATAAATCCCTGTGTGAACTCTTTGCACAAAAGAAAAGTGTAGGAAGTTAAACAACTTTCAGCACTCTAAAGGTAATCAACAGCTATACTTTATATATTATGTTTTCAAGATACGGTAGCATCCTAAGGTAAAGTCATTTTCCAAGCAGCATGTTTTCTGCTAAAATTCTTTGTCCCTATCTTACAGACAAGTCCCTGCAGACACCTATAATTATAGCATTGGCGCAGGAATAAATTCAGCTGTTTTTTTTATCCTCTTAGCAAACTCTTAGAAGTGTGTTCACAGACACTTGTCTGCAAAAGCCCTGTGAAGCCTCAGACGCTTTACACTGCAGGGTTTGTGTGTGGGTATTTCTGAGCTGCAAGGTGAAAATTACAATTTACACTCTGTGTGTACTGCAGAGTTACAAGGACCAGTAGGTGGGATGATAGCAAACAGAACATTGTAGAGACAACTCCACAGTTTACATGGAGCCATATGACAGACAGAACTGGAGGCACAAGGTGTTTCACAAAAACATAAATCGTTCCAAGCACAACAGGATCAAGTATAATACAACACTTATAGCAATTACAGGAGTTTTTGTCTGAGCTTTGTGGAAAAGACATATAGGGTTGAGTAAAAACGTTCATCGGTGCAGCGTGGTGAAGGCCTGAAGAAGTCAGAGTGTCGAACTGTGTTGCTTTTGATTTGCCATCTTTTCAAAGTTTAGGAAGATGTTTACTAAAACATGGAAGTGATGAGAGTTTTGCTAGATTTGAGTCGCTCTATCTGTAAAGAGATACAGATGGAACAGCTATTGGATTTTACTAATAAAGTAACGTGCAATCTAGCTTAATAACTTACTTTCAAAATAAAGTAACCAGTAAAGTAACTAAGATACTTTGAAAAGAGTAACTGTTTCAATCTGAGGTCAAATTGGTCACATGCGGTATTGTAACTTTGGCAACACATCTTGTGACCAAGCAGACTCCAAATCTATTCTGGAGTACCTTGCCACCAATCATTCAAACAATCAAATATTATTTGTATAGCACATTTGGGCAGCAAGGCATTTTAAAGTGCTTTGGATCATAACAAAACAAAAACAGAAAGTTATGCAACATAAAATCCACATTCAGTTTAAAATTTGCATGAGCTACTTTTTGTCAACATCTGAACAATAGAACCACATCATCTGCAAAACGCCGAGTCTGAGTTACTGCTGGCAATGTGGACCAGACTCTGACACCAATTGTACAGAGACCTAACAACCAGTTCCAAAGTGTCTGATATCCCAGACTAACCCCCACTAGACTCATTAAGCTATGAAGGTATGTGTTATTTTACTTACATGAGATTTCTTCCCTCTTGTCCTTTCACAGTCCATGCAATCCTCTCCTCTCCTGGCTGTAACACAGGGATGTTATACTGCTGGATTTTCAGAACAATAATTTCATTAATCTTCCTAAATGATTATCTCCACTAATCTCCACTATTCCATGTTTGATTATTGCATTCAGGTTATTATATTTTAATTTATAGAAAATGTTTTGAACGCAGGCTACTAAAATGCAATGAAACCATTTTTATCTACTAGCCTATTTGTTATTATTCTTTCAAATGACCCACTATTTTTTGATTGGGATTAAATCATACTGCCGCCAATATGCTGGAGACAAGGGCAATCACACTGGACACCCTAGAGTAAAGTGTGACTTTTTTTTTTTACAGAAATGCATCATACATAAAACATAACTTTTAATGAAATAAGTTAGGATTAAATCAGTGAACACTTACAGCACATCTGCAGCTGTAAAAGAACGTACGACAGTGGAACGTAAAAAATCTTCAATGTAATAAATGTGGTTATGAGCTTTTGAGTAAGTAATGAACAGCAAAATCTAACCTAACCTTTTAAGAAAGACTATATAACTGCTCATAAGTTTACTTACTGACAGAATAGGGGATGTGAAATTGTAGGCCGTGAGTACTGTGTTTAACCCAAATGCCCATAGTGAAGTATTAATGTTTGTGGACTCAAAAGATCAAGGTCAATAAAACAGCCCTGGGCAAAGTAGACTTTCTAGTCCATTTCCTTTCTCAAAGAGTTAAACCTGTGATGCAACAGCAGAAAAAAAAAACTTCAATGGTGCATTCAGAAATGATAACTTTCATCTTTCATTTAAACAAATTAGATATTCCTAAGGTGAACATTTAAAAGCTGATCAATGCAGATTTCAAAATATGAGCATGCCTCCACTTGGCATATGCTTGAATCTGTCTGATCCGATCAATCTTCACATTTCAGTTTGTGTCAGCATAAATGGTGTAAAATATTTGATGTCCTACTGTATGAAGATGGTGTATGTTACTTTTTGCTGTGGTGTTACGACCTTTGATTCAGTTTCCCATACTCAACGATCACCTGACCATCTTGGGATGAAGGTCCGATGCTATGTAGAGAGTCTATTGTTGCCACCAAGTGATCTAATATTTATTAGTTTACATGGCGTCTCTGCTTTGGGATTTTATTGCCATGAAATGATTTTGACAAGTCATGCTGCAGAATCAGACAGGAAGGCAACACTGAAACGTTCTTGATCTACAGATTCTCTGTGTGCCTTAAAAACTGAAGCATGTAAGTAATAGTGAGCCCAGAATGTAATCCATAAAGCCATGTGGCCATGAAAAGTAATAAAACATGAAGAGGGAGCCCATAAGAACTCTGCATTTCCTTTGGAAGAAGCTTTTATTAGCTTCCTTTGTCCTGAAAGGACAGAGAAGCTAAAGAAGTTAAAACTTTACAGATAACTTTTATATAAATACTGCTGACGTTTGACACTTCACTGGTTCTTGGGAATTAAAGCCCTTAATAAAAAGCTGAATGGTAATAATAATAAAAAATAGTGTATTAAAAGAGTGGTGCTGCATTTAGAGTGTTTCAAACTGTACTCAACCAAATTAAGATGTTTCTACTTCTCGTCATAATCCTCCTGTTTTCTCAGAATAATGAAGTACTGTGACTAAATCTTAAGACCTACATTTATAATGTAGGTCTTAAGGTTTATGAATAAACCAAGAACTGTGAGTTTATATATA